>JABYQR010000069.1:0-154620 GCA_022592445.1 Cytidiella melzeri | reverse complement strand
CAAAAAGAAGGACAACAAACTCCGACTTATTCAGGACTATCGTAAACTCAACGACATCACCGTGAAGAACCGCTACCCTCTACCGCTTGCCACCGACATTATCAACAAGCTCAAGGGTGCAAAGATCTTCACCAATTCGATGTTCGTTGGGGATATCACAATGTCCGCATCAAAGAAGGAGATGAGTACAAAGCGGCTTTCGTTACCAACCGAGGACTCTTCGAACCTAAAGTCATGTTCTTCGGTCTCACGAACTCACCCGCTACCTTCCAAGCTCTGATGGACAACATCTTCGCCGACCTCGTCGCCGAAGGCAAGGTGGCTGTCTATCTAGATGACATCTTGATCTGGAGCAACAACCTGACAGAGCATCGCAAGGTTGTACATGAAGTCCTCGAGCGACTTCAACAGCACGATCTCTACCTCCGGCCGGAAAAGTGCGAGTTTGAGAAATCTGAGATCGAGTACCTCGGGTTGATCATTCGCGCCGGCGAAGTAGCTATGGACCCTGTCAAAGTCCAAGCAGTTTCTACGTGGCCCACACCCAAGAACCTCAAAGAAGTCAGAGGATTCATCGGGTTTGCCAACTTCTATCGCCGCTTCATTCAAGACTTCTCAAAGCACGCACGGCCTCTACACGACCTTACTAAAAGGACGTACCGTTCGTCTGGGGTCCAGCACAAGAGACTGCCTTCACCTGCTAAAGAAGGCCTTTACCACTAAGCCTATCTTGGCAGTCTGGGACCCTGAACTCCCTACACGTCTAGAAGTCGATGCCTCGGGCTATGCGACCGGTGGAATCATCTCCCAGAAATCGAAGGAAGATGGATTCTACCACCCTATCGCCTACCGGTCTGCCTCTATGACTGAAGCAGAGCGTAACTACGAAATCTTTGATCGGGAGATGTTAGCCATCACCGAGGCTCTCAAAGATTGGCGCCACTACCTTGAGGGGCTCAAGGAACCGTTTGAGATCTGGACAGATCACGCAAATCTGCAGTACTGGAAGACTGCGCAACACCTCACTCGACGTCAAGCACGTTGGTCATTACTCTTGGCTGACTTCGACTTCGTGTTGGTACACAAGCCCGGTAGTACCATGATACACGCTGATCCTCTCTTCGTCTTCACTCTCACGCTGTCACGGACGAAGAAGACAACAAGGATCAGGTGGTACTGAAACCGGAACACTTCCGGATCCTCGCTACTAGTGCGCTCGCCACTGCTTCTCCACTCGAATCAAAGATCCGAGAATGCACGGAGCAAGAAGCAGAAGTTGCACAAGCTCTCGCTACCCTTCGCAAGAAGGGTCCTCGCAAACTTGTCAGCGGCTTACTCGAATGGGAAGAGAGTAACGGACTCATCTACTACAAGGGAAAACTCTACATCCCTAACAACAAAGAGCTCCATCACGAAATAGTCAAATCTTGCCATGACACACCCGCGGCTGGTCATCCGGGCAAACACGGCACCATAGAGCTAGTCTCACGACACTATTGGTGGCCGAAGATGAATGCCTTCGTAGAGACTTACGTACTAGGCTGTGATCGCTGTCAGCGTTACAAGTCAGCTCCACATCCTAAAGCAGTACTACAGCCTCAGGAAACTCCGGCCGGACCTTGGGAACACGTCGGAGTAGATCTCATCACTCAGCTACCACCTTCTAAGGGATTTGATTCGATCGCGGTCTACGTCGACCATTACTCCGATCAAACGCACATCATCCCTACTACCACTAGGGTTAACGCTGAGGGGATTGCCGATCTACACTACAAAGAAGTATTCCGACTTCACGGCATTCCCAAGAAGGTGTTCTCTGACCGAGGACCCCAGTTTGCAGCGCGCTTCATGCGTGCGCTCTATCACCGCCTGGGCATAGAGACTGGTTTTACGACCGCCTATCATCCGCAAGGAAATGGCAAAGTCGAACGCAAAAACCAGGATATCGAACAGCATCTGCGTCTATTCTGTCAGCAACGACAAGACGACTGGGTCGATCATCTACCGGCGGCTGAGTTTGCACTCAACTCGCGAGTACACGCGGGTAACTCCCAAACACCGTTTGAAGTCATCTACGGATATCGCCCCGACTTCACTATACCAGTTGGCAAGCGAAGCAATATCCCTTCACTCGATGAGCGCCTTGATAATATGGCTCGAGTACGAAAGGAGACCGAAGCAGCTCTTCGTCTAAGCAAAGAAAAGATGAAGCAACTTTACGAGTCTGAGAAACGTTCTCCACGCGTCTTCCAAGTAGGGGACATGGTCAGGCTAAACGCTAAGAACGTCCAGATTCATCAGGCTACCCCTAAACTTGGTCCTCGACAGCTCGGCCCGTACAAGGTCATTGAACGCATTGGCGATCTCGATTACAAACTCGATCTACCCAGCTATCTCCGAATCCACCCCGTCTTCCATATCAACCGTCTAAGTCCCTGGCACGACAACGGCAAAGATGTACCTCCACCTCCTGATCCTATCGTCATAGAAGGAGAAGAACAGTACGTAGTCGAAAAGGTGCTAGACAGCAGGCTACACGGACGATGGAAGAAGCTACACTTCCTAGTCAAATGGGAAGGGTATTCAGACGGACACAATAGCTGGGAACCAGTAGAAAACCTCGAGAATAGTCAAGAAGCAATTGACGACTTCTACAAAGCAAACCCCGGAGCGCCCCGGGTCATCAAAGCTTCACTCTTCGCGGATCTCCGCTCGCACTTTCGGGAATTCAATACCCAGACCGACCCCGCTTTCCTTCGCACAATCTATCCATCTACATACGATCTTAGCTGGGATGAAGGCAAACACATCGGTCTGGATATCTCAAGAACATCACACTGACGGGTAACGTCGAGTCAACGACACCAGAAGGGGAGAAACTTCCTAGCATCCTTCTGACTAGACAATCGGGGCAATTCTGCTGAATCCCTGTAGACGGGTAGAAGACCTCTATCACCACAGCACAGTGATGCTTCGCGAGGACGCTCGATTTTAGGAGGGGGGTAATGTCATGGATGGCCTGACTAGCCCTTAATTTTCGCAATTTACCTCTTGTTTTTATCTGTAAAACTCCGGGCTGCAGCTCAGTTGCAACCTTCTCTGCACAAACTCCCTTTTCACGTCTATTAAGCGCCCGTATCACGTGGCTTAGACGCTCCACACGGTCACATTACTTGCTACTACGTCACACTGGCATGTGACTTAGCTTAAGTAAGCCCACATGGCTACAGACACATGGTTCAGCCCATAGCTAGGGTTTGATGTCATAAATGACGTCCACATGGACTCCTTTTGTTCTTTCCTTATTGTTCTCTTTATGGAAGGATGTTCTCACAGGTGTGGGAATGGAATACAATAGTTGGTCTCCTTTTAGATAGATTCTCTCACGGGTAGAGTTCTTGGCAAGGTCTAGACAATAGCTATTGTTCTCCTTTAGGTAGTTCTTTTGTTCTTCGTTCACACGGCTTCTTGCAAAGCCTGCCCTCAACATGGTCTGTGCGCAGGTCCCTGAAGTCTATATATACTGCTGCATGTACGCTCCTAGCCCCCATCTCGACCTCTTGGTCTTTACTGGGCTAGGTAAGCAAATCCCCTCTGTACTACATAGCTGGTAGTCAGAATACTAACTTGGTCTTTACTGGGCTAGATTTCTGAATAAGTTTGATAGCTGGTGAACGCATTGTGCTTCACGCCTGCCACCACCTCCTCGTCGACATCCACATCGTGTCCCTGTTTGTCACGTCGAGCCCTGTCTCCGTGTCAGTATAGGCAAGGCGGTGCGCCAGCCGTCGCTGTCTTTGCATGTCATATGCACCTCGTCAACCATCATCCACTGGACGGCCTCCTTCTGTTCTACTGACATAAGGTAACGTGACATCCTCTGACATTTGTGGGCTCATGACACCTACGCAAATCCCTCCATTGGCTGCCAAGTCCTTGAACAAGTCGGTGTCACAAACAGTGTCCTTGTTGATAGCAAGCGTGTGAAGACCTCGCATCAAAGCTACTCCTGCCTAAGTGACTGTAAATGAGTGACTCGCGCAAGAATCAAGGACATCAACGTACCAATTGCTCCGAAAGCAGTTTTGTTGGCACAACGATCAATGCTAATCCATCCTCTCCCCTGGCCTGCGCTGCAAGCAGCGGCGCAAGCATAATTGTCGTCCTCCCTCCTCCAGGCTGAACTACACGCACAAGGTTGTGTCAGTTGATGAGATCGAGGCCCTGTTGGAGCTGGTAGTCATGCAACTCCTTGTACCCACATTTCTCGCGCAGCAGCTTGGCCAGCCACTCCTTGCTGTTGACAGCCGGTTCCTCATCCATCGATATAGTGGACTGTACTGTTTTATTAATAGAGCATACGGAGACAAAGAGTGTTGTCTCGAGGAGGTCGTACAAACGAGGTTGTTGATAGAGCAATATGTGAAGCGCCTCATCACGTGGGCGCGTTTGCCGAGGCTGGCTGCAAAATTTTAATGCTCAATTGTTCCCACAGTGGGACTGTCCCAAACATTGTCACTTCAAATCTGAGACTAGTCTGAGTGTGCTTTACTCCACAAGATGTCACTGCTGTCACCTATAAGCCCCATCAGAGGGCATCAAAGGACCCTGTGCCAGGCCATATCTGAGTCAGATCTGCGAGTTTTCCTCACCCATCTATAAACTGTTCAAGAATTAACTCAAATATCTTAGATCATCAGTCCCTGCCGAGCCATCATGCTCCCGCCCTCGCTCGCCATCATCTCCCATCAATCACGCGCGGATCTCTCCGGCAATGTCCCCGCTCCCGCGCTCGCTGTCTACAATGATGAGCGCTGTATAATATAGGTCCATGGCTTCCCCTTCAATTCACTTAGTTCTGTTTGGCTATATAGGGTAATTAAGTGTGTAGAATACGATTGTGAAGTCCAATTTAATAATTACTTGATAGATATCTCACTGTAGCCAGATCTGTAGTGGCCACAGGGGTGTCTGGCCCTCTGTATATGCATGTACTGTTCCTAACGTCTAGTGGCTTTTTTCAATTGATTTTAGATACATATGCGAAGAATTGGTGAAGAAACCATGTTCAATGCATAGCACCTTCTCCTTTGTCTCAAATAACATGGTTTCTTCACCAATTCTTCGCATATGTATCTAAAATCAATTGAAAAAAGCCACTAGACGTTAGGAACAGTACATGCATATACAGAGGGCCAGACACCCCTGTGGCCACTACAGATCTGGCTACAGTGAGATATCTATCAAGTAATTATTAAATCGGACTTCACAATCGTATTCTACACACTTAATTACCCTATATAGCCAAACAGAACTAAGTGAATTGAAGGGGAAGCCATGGACCTATATTATACAGCGCTCATCGTTGTAGACAGCGAGCGCGGGAGCGGGGACATTGCCGGAGAGATCCGCGCGTGATTGATGGGAGATGATGGCGAGCGCGAGGGCGGGAGCATGATGGCTCGGCAGGGACTGATGATCTAAGATATTTGAGTTAATTCTTGAACAGTTTACTATGCTTTAGGTACTGTTCGTAAAACTTCGGCGCTCAGCCCATTGCGCTAAAAATCCTCGGCTGGAAAAAAGAAAAAGTACATGGACGTATACCTGTTCATCTGTCTAACACACTGTAAAATCTTCAGCCAGTTTAGAGAGGAAGAGAGGGCTACGGCAGGATGCCGGCGAAGGGCATAAAAGACATGGGGTGTTCGTAAAAATGTCACGGTTAGTCACACCGGCTCGAGGCGGCAGATTATCAAGACTTACTATATGTAGTGCTGCCATCAACACTTTTACGACGAGGCTGCAATATGCGTCTCAGCGGAGTTTGAACCGCGCTCTGTGCGAAGTCACGCATCGTTTTACATTGCTCGTAAAAGCCACTATGCACATGTACTTTTAGTAATCGGGCTGCTGGAGCAGATTCTCATGTGAATTCGGTCACTTCGCTTCACCAAGTATTTTGAAAAATATCCAGTGCATCAGCCAGAATCTCTTCCCATCAGTCCAAGGAGAGCCCAGAAACTCACTGCATCGTCTTCAGCAACTCCACGTCTGACAAATAAAATACTTCTTTCACGTCAAAAGCCCTATTTAGAAGTCCTTAATTACATGCAGTATACTCAGAATTTTTGGAGGTGCACAAGAGTTGAAAGAAGCAGTGTTCGTAAAATCAGGCGTTTACGAACAGTACCTAAAGCATAGTATAGATGGGTGAGGAAAACTCGCAGATCTGACTCAGATATGGCCTGGCACAGGGTCGTTTGATGCCCTCTGATGGGGCTTTGATAGCGGGACGGATACGTGCTGCTGTTGCACAACCACAGGACCCTAACAGCACAGGAATAATTCTATTCATTCTTCAGGAATTGTAATCTTGTTATAAACATGCATTGTACATCCATTTATTCCTTGCCACTGAATACTGAATTGCGATCCCACCCTGACAATCTTGCAGTCATGAATCCTCCACAAACTTGCAAAAAACATATCTGTCACCTCTTTCATTGCTAATCTAGGGCAGCCGTGTTACAATTACTCGGAATAAATCTCGTATCCAACGTGCTACATTCATGAGGGGTACAATTCATGTACCTAAAACTAAACACCACAGTCCACAAGCACATCTCATGTCGAAAACAACAAAACAACTGCACTTCGTACATACACAGATGGCGTCCTTAAGCTTCACTCCTTCTCCCCACCCTGTGCCAAACTCTGAACCCCTTCCTCCCCTCCCCCAGTCCTCAGCTGAGGCTTCGACAACATTCGCAAAAGTGTCCTGAACCCCTTTCTCACCTCCCCACCACCTGCACCCTTCCCATCTTTCCCGCCACGAGTGTTCTGCTGGCTTGTAAGCGTCGCAGACCGTTCCCTCCCACCACGCCTCTTTCCGCCCTTCTCGCCTTCCGCACCTTTCGTCCTCAGGAACCCTCCCCTCAACACACTTTGTCGAATCACAGCCTCCGACGGCAAATCGACGCTCGTCAAAAACGTGTCACCCATGGGCGGACTTCGCGCACTCGCCAGTGGCTTACTGTCGCCCAAAACTAAACAAAAACACCTGCTCAGCAAAATTTCATCGAAAAAAACCAAGAACCAAGACCATTACCTTGCACGCCACACGCACGATCATCCCCATCCTCGTAATCGTTATCACTCATTATAGGCGACCGAAGCGTCTCTCCCGGAATGTCCACCGGCACAGCCGTCAAATGACAGAACACCGACCCCTCCGACCTCATCACCTGCGTGATCCTCCATCCAGCAGCAAGTGTCAGCGCACAGAACTCGCGGAGCGTCCGCTCTTGCGAATTGAACATCGCCCTCATCTATGGAAAACCCAATCAACGTTGCAAAATCTTGCCTGGTACAATCAATGCAAAACTCACGGTCAAGTCCAACCAGTACGCATGCGCAGTCGCCTTTCCCAGGTTCGCCAACAGAGCCGACCCCTCTGGAGCAAGTGTCCGAATAGTCCCCGGCAACAAACTCATGGCTAGCTTAGGAGGGGCACCACTGTCTTCTCCAGGGACGATGTTCTCAGCTTCATCAACACACGCCAGCGGGAGCACAAAATCAGCGAGAAGCAGCCGCGTATGAGGCCCTGCCGCCTGACGGAGTCGCAGCAAAATTCTAAAGAGGTGATGACCATAACAGTGAGCAAATCAATTCAATAACCAATAACAATCAACAGAGCAGCTTTACCTAGTCACATACGAATCCGGCCAGTCATGCGTGATAACCCGCATAAAGTACACAGCAGGCATAGGCGGATTCCCTTGCAAGCCCACAGCCGCACCACTCGCCGACTCATCCTCACAGTTGAGCTGCGCAGGAAAAGCAGGCTGAGGCTTGAAGAAATCATGCGCCTGAAACACCGCACGCCCGGAGTCCAGAATCTCGGGATACCTAGCGCGCCATGCCTGCCAAAGAAGCACGCGCAATTAGCGTATGAAAACAGATGGAATGGGAGTTAGTATGTACGCACAGCTGCACCCATCTCGACAACAGGTGGCCTATCCTGTATGACAAATCTCAAATGCGGGAACGCGTTTGCAAGCAGCATCGACGTCGAGCCGATCCCACCACCGACGTCTACTACCACCGACCGGTGCGGGAGCTCATGCCACGGGAACCCTATTGCCATCCACGTCAGCCACCACAAACACAGCAACCGTCCGACGGGAAATGCAAACTGAAGACATAACGGGCGACGTACCAGTGACAACACTCCCCGGAACCTCCCACCCCCCAGTCCCCGTCATCGCCTTCCCAAACCTCTTCAACCTAAACGCATTCTCGCTCTTCTCCAACCACTCAAAGTACCGCACCTTTGTGTTAAAGGCAAGGTTGAACGGCGCGTACATCTCGCTTCCCTCCGTGACGCTCTTCCCCGAAACATTCCTCACGTGCTTGTCCCTGAACGACGCAAGGCTAGTAGTAGAAGCACCTGCAGATGCAGAACGAAGACTGCGTAAGCTCGACTTTGTCGGAATCGGTGGCGGTATGGGGGACGCGTGCCGTCGAGTATGAGTCTCGTGGAAACTAGGTGCAGGACTCGCAGGGACCACAGGTACAGAGAAAGTCCTTGGCCGTGGAGACCCAAATGTCGTAGCAGGCGGCTGAAGGTCAAAAGCCGGACCCAACAACAGTCCCTGGCCGTGGCTGACTACCGCCGGGGGACTCTGCTTCCTTGTCACCAACGGGCTCTTTGGCGTCGGTGGTGTCGTTTGCCTGCTAGTGTTCCCACTTACGTTCGTGATCAAAGAGGTCAACGAGATCTTGCTCGGCGTCGATCTCGGGGTCGTCATCTCCCTGTCCCTGGCGTGCACACTGCTAGGACCCGACCTCGGCGTGGAGAGCAAATCACCCATGGCCACGTCCGAAAGCCTCCCTCCCTCCCTCGGTGGTGTCGACTCTAACCTATCAAAGGTATCTTGCATCGCCGAACTTAGGGACAGCTGGGATGTCGACTTGTGGAACGGTGACCGAGGAGTGCTCGGAAGTTGTGGGATGGGCGGCGAAATCATCGATGTTGCAATTCTTGAATTCTCTGGCATAGTGCTCACCGACCGATTCGAAATTCGTTTCAGGATCCCAGGCCTCGATGGGGTGGGAGGAGCGGGCGGGGTGCCCGTTATGTCACTGCCATCGGCACTACTCACAGACGACGAGCTGCGACTATGCATCCTGCCGTGGGAATTCGTGGACGAGGACATCGACGTCGGTGAACCGTGCAAAGAATTCTGCGCGAACGTCATGGGCGGGCTCAGCTTGTGCTGTGTAACATGCGTCAGGTTCAGCGATAAACTGATCTCTGATTTCTTCTTCCGTAGTCTAGCCATTGGACTCATAAGACTTATAGAGTCGCTGTGAGCGTGATGCTTTGTACCGGTGATGGGAGCGGACACAGAGTGACTCGTATGCGGAGGCATCGGTGGTACAGGCGGGATAGCGTCGGGGCTATCGTCAGGGAACAAAAACTTGTCAGGTGAAGTAGGATGCGAGGACGGCGGATAAAGATAGCAATCTGTCAGGTATGCAGACGCCTTGAACAGTTCGTCGGTACTGTCATCTTGTATGAGGGTCCATACTCAGAAAGGCGCGAAGTCAACACGTACCATAGCCCGACAAACGCTGCGGTGCCGTCAGTGTCTTCGTACTTCTTCTCTGGGCTATAGCGGATACAAGCTAGGTCATTGATTGCCTTTAGAAACACGGTATGGTGGAGCGACATACCCTTCTTTACTACCAGGAATAAGCCCCATCAGGTCCCTCCAGGCTTTCCCAGAGTCCATGACGCTACTCAAACGGTTGTTGGCGAACACGTCCGGGCGAACCTCCTTCCCTATATGATGCGTGGCGAGCAAGCGCAGTATGTGACCTATACAATACATCAACTAAGAATCTCACGCCCACATGACGTACGGCATACGACATACTGAGCTTGTTGGAATCGACTATATCCTCCCCGCCAAATGTGTTTCCTGACGAGATGCAACTCGCAATGTTATCCACGTGAAGGCCGCGTGGACCGGCTTCCCGTAGAATCTCGACAATGTGGGATGCCTCTAGAAATCGTAAACATGCAGGTAGATGATACTGGTATCAATTTCAATCAAGGGATCAGCTATACTGGCTCACAATGCAACAGAAAGAAGAACTTACGCCCATCGCAGCGTCGCAAATAGTCAAGAACGGTTTCTGGATCATGGCCGCCATCTGAGCACAGGCAGCTACTATCCGGTTCACAGCGTTGATAACGTCAGTATGACTCGTCAGATCCTCGCACTTTTTCTTCCACTCCTTCTGACGAGGAGTATCCCCGCCTGCTTCCACCTCCACGGTCCTGTTAGGTGACTTTCTTTCACTTTGATCGTCGCCGGAGATACTGTGAGGAGTGAGGGGAGTGCGAGGAGAGCTAGGGAGAACCGTAGCAGACTGCTCCTGTGGGGGAGAGAAGGTAGAAGCGGAAGAGCTTGGAGTTGAGACCGAAGAGCTCGGTGTAGAAGGAACGGTGAATTGCGAAGGGGATGAGATTGCACTGGTCACGGGCGTGATATTCGTTGGAGGGGGAGTAGAAGAGGTCGAAAGCGAGTGAAAAATGGGCACATCCAACGATGGCCAATCCAACGGAGGCTGCTTCAGAATTGGAGGTGGCATAGGGCCTGGAGATGATCCCGCCGATGGCTGAGTCGTCGCAGATATGGTCTGTGCTCTCGCCCTGCCCTTCTTCACTCTGCCGTTGCCGTTTGCAAACCTGACGCTGTTGCTTGAAGGGCTGATAGGACTGACGGGCGTAGGAGGCAGGGAGAAGTCCGTGTCGCCGGATTCCTCGGTGTCGGAGTCAGTGGCACTGGAGGAGCAGGACCGCCTGGTTGTGGTGGATGTTGCAGCGGGTGAGGCGGCGGGAGCGGTCCAAGGAGATGTCTGGGAGGTATAACGTGGGCCAGGATGCAGGTGTGGACGGTATACACGCTCAATGTCGTCGATGGCGACACCAATGAGGTCGTGCAAAGCACGCAAGTCGGCGAATGTCATTGTTTGACCTAGCAAAGGGTAACTGCTGTGACTTGGTTGAGCGGTCAAAAGAACAAACGCATGCGTTGGACGTACAGAGGCCCGACGTTGGTAAGGTCTCGACGTCGTATAACGGGTCTTGCTCGTCGTCGGCGACGACGAAGACGTTACTTGACAAGTCCGGATTCGACGACTCGAGCAGGAATACAGGCCATGTTGCCACAAAATGGACGGATGTCATGGCGTCCGCGCGTTTCGCACTGTTTTTATGAAAAACGTCGAGGTACCGCCAGAGAAGACGTCTCGATCAACGAGCCCGGGTTCTCGGAGCCGTCTGTAAAAGGCAGAATTGCCTTTTTGAATCCACTTTTGACGTCTTTTCGCCCAAAACGGATCACGCCGCCCGCCGCCTCGATTCATTGCACGGAGCTCCGGTGGCACAGGACAAACGATGCGGCGGCGCAGCAACGACAGCATTACTTGCAGCAAGACGAGCCTGCAAGGCATAAGCAACAATGCATGATGAATACCAGTAGTAGCTGCGAGTGCGTATGTAGCTTTGGAGATGGCGTTGAAAAACATGCAGAAAAGCCACGGTGGTCAGCGCAAAGCTGCATGATGACGGGGGCTTGTCGAAGAGCGAAGGCGCGAGCAAGAGGATTGAGCGTTTCCGCACGAGTTAAAAGATTTTTTTTCGAAGCGAATCGATTCAGCGGAGCCAATCAGGTCCTCAGAACCAAGCGCCTATTCCACGTGAGCTAAAAGATGGTTGATGATGGCGGTTGAAGTTGTTGTCCAAGTTTGTCGCAGTTGAATGTAGTATATAAGGGGGAGGAGGCCTCGGAGCGGACGAGGACATCTTCTCTCGTCTTATCACGTCTGAAAACTCACTAAGTAAGTTAATGTTCTACTCGATATCTCCTATGCTGACTGGCTCGTATACTGAGCAGTGAATAACCAAAATACCCATGTTCATGCTTCGCCGGCCTTCGACAGGCAGTGCAAGAAGGCGTTTACGCAGAGTGTTTCCTCCTCTCCGGATTTCTAGTTTGGTGACACCTTTGAGAACATCAGACTACGACAATTCCTACAGCACGACTTCTGTCAAGTCGTCGCATGAAGTCCCGAAATTCGAGAAGTATTTGTATCACTTCGGTCTTCGCGGTGATAGACATCCTGGCCCCAAGCTTGTCTACAGGACGTCTACCGATATCTGGCCACTCCTGACCAGTCCACGGGAAATCCCTCGCATGATGCAGCTTCACACCGTCCATGAACACTCACAGCTTAGTGAGGATCTTTGGGACCATATTCGCGACGAGATCCGTGGGTCCCTTGAGTAATATCTGCGGACTGACAATTTTTCAAAGATTGTCAAGCTTTTAGATAAGCAAGGTATGCAGACAACATCTGTCGACCCAGTCCGCTTCAGCTGGGAAAAACAGCAGAAGCGCGGCAGAGTGAAGACAGTCACCAGCCCTGTTACGATCTGGATCGGAGTTCTGCCTGATAGTACCACTGGCGACGCCACGTTCGATTCCTCCCAGGAAATCCTTGCACTCCTTCAACAACACCACATTCGCGACGTAGACGTGGCATATCGTGAATCCGTCGTCCAGCGTTTTTCCGATCCCGAACTCTTCGAGCCCGGCAGCATTTTTTATCCTCTCAAGAGCGGAATAGACCCGGTCACGACCGCCTGCCTATCGCTGGCTCGAAGACGTAGCAAACTTCAGGCACTTTGGGCATGTACTTCAGTGTCGGCAAGGATCTTTACGGTATCACAGCACGCCATGTGTTCTTCCCCTCGGACGAAGGGAATCATCCTTACGTTTACATCTGTGAGTTGTTTATCGAAAGACGATTGTGATTCTTACCACAGCCACTAGCCGGAAAGGAAAAGAAGGAAGTCGTCCTCATGGGCAAAGATGTCTTTGAAAAATAATTAACGTCCATCATGGCTGAGATAGGTCATCAGAACGACAATGTTGCATTGTTGGAGAAAGTTGCGTCGCGCACGGAGGCCGCTGCCAATGATGCTCTAGCAGCGAGTCTGGCGGCCATCGAACACGACCTCAAGAAAAGTACCAGGATGATCCAGTCCCTTAAGTCGCTCCTTTTCACTATGAAGAAGGAATGGTCCAGCATAAAGCATCGTATCGTTGGCCACGTCGTCTGGGCACCTCCGATCTCTAGCCTCAGTACCCCTTCCGGCTACACACAGGATGTCTGTGTCATCAAGCTCGACAAGGCGAAATTCTGGCTACACTTCATGGGGAACGTCATTGATATCGGTGAGTACTAAGTTTGTCTAAGTAAAGCGTCCACCAATGATTCGGATCTGAGGCACTGAAATCTTCCCTGGGAAGTTTTCGAGCATGATGGTTTACCCGCACGACATGAATGTGCCAAGCGAGTTTAACTATCCTGTGGATCGCTTCTCAAGCTGGAAGAGATTCTCACCGCCGCTCAGATGAGTCAACCCGTCAATAAGGACCCTCAGCGCAATCCCGTGCGATACGTGCATAAACGTGGTCACGCCACGTTGACCACGATAGGTCGTCTTTCTGGGTTTGACTCTTTTACGCGCCGCTACGAGCTTGGCGGCACTTTTGATTCTGTCGAAGCGGCAGTGTTCTCTAAAGTTGGCGACTCTGGTGCCCTTATCGTCGGTTCCGAAACCGAGTTGGCTGCGCTCCTCACTGGCGGCACTGGTCACATGGCTTATTCTGATATCAGCTACGGGAATCCGATGCATTGGCTTTGGGAAGACGTCATCAAGCCGCAACTCCCAAATGCCAGCTTCCACTTTGACCTCCCCCTTCCCCAAGAATTAGGCTCTTCTTTTTGTTTCCTTCTACATCTCAGCGACGAGGTCCTCGCAAGACGTTTTGCATCGATCCAAACGGCCCTCCCCATTTCTCCGATTCCGCGTTCTGCTAGTTGTTTTTGTTCCTTGGCGTGCTTCGTGGTGGTTGGGCTACATGACAGGCGGTTTTGATTGTCGAAAACGCCGTCATTTCGTCCTCTTCGCCTATTCAAATTCGCGCAGCTTTGCGTTTTCAGTGGAATTGCATATCATATAGACGTTTGTGTTAGCACCCTTGACAACGAAATCACCGACGTGGGCATACTTGATCTTCTCACACGCAAAACCGCGCATGATACCAATCTCGAGACTCGACGGACGCGGCGAGTATGTCGAGAATCGAATCGAGAGCATACCGAAGATGGCGCCGGATGAGAGAAGACGTGTCGATGAGTTAGAATACAGCCAGGCCTGGCTCTCTCTCACTGTTTACTACGTTTGCGGGAGAAGAGACTGGAACGACTCACTACTTGGATCTCGCCAAAGACAATTGAAAAACACTCAGAGTGGAAAAAACAAAGCCACGCACTTCTAGCATGGGTTTTTCAGACCGCACTATAGCAATGAGCATGCTGGCATTACTGAGACATGGTGCAAGCTCTCTTCACTACAACTTGAAGTGCAAGTTGTGATGAACGCGACCGGCGTGTGAGAGACGAGAGAGTGAAAAACAATCTCCCACCGAAAAAGCAACGAACGATAGACATTACTAGTAGTATGCAGGCCTGGCTCACTGGCAAGAGCCTCACTGCAGCGTCACGGTTCAAACGTTCAAGGTGATCACCGTCACCGTTGGAGTTCCGAGCGTACTAAGAAACTGTAACGGCTATTCCCGCGCCACAAAGATACCACCTACCCAAACCCGGACAACGTTCTTGGAAAAGTAGTAGCCGAGTTTCACAAACGACTCAACAACACTCGAGAGTCAATTTTTTTACCATTCTAGAAGCAGAAGCAGCAGCAGTAGTAATAGTAGCAAGTAGTTACACATGTGGGCTTTATCAACTATTTACAATAAGTCACTGCCAAGAAACACGTTGCACAGACTCCGCATTCTTCGGACAAAGCAGCAGCCCAGATCACGATCCAAGAAACAAACGATTCCAGAACATATCAGCAAACCAGCTCACGACCAATAACCCATCCGCGTCGGACTCGAGAACACCGTCTCACGGACGCGCCTGAGGTTGTGTGCTAATGCCTGATCCTTCTCTCAGAGGAGGCCAAGCAAGCCACCGAGGAGGGTGAGACCGAGCTCGGAGACGATGAACCCAAGATCGCCGAGGAGGCCGCTAATAGCGAAGGAGAGACCAGGGAGAAGGACACCTGCGACCTGGACGACGGTGGTGACGACCGTACCAACGAGTTGACTGCAGAAATAAATAGATCACAGTTTGTGTGATAAGTGACTATTTATACCGAGAAATTGGGTTCTGTTCACGTACCCAACCTCGAAGAGCAAGGAGTGGATCTCGGCGGCAGCGGTGAAGGGGTGTGCGAGCAATATGCTGGTGACGGTGCCGAGGGCGGTCAAGACGAGCTACACAATCAGACGGCCTGCGTCAGAGAATATCATGTGAACGGATGGGGATCTCGATTAACGTACGTGGACGAGCTCGGAGACGATGACGGAGAGGTCGTGAACTGTGACGAGAGCGGTGGCATCGACTGTGGCCAACACGATCGACGCCTCCTGGCCGACGAGGAGGCTGACATCGGTAACGACCTCGTTCAAGATCACAGTGATGCTGCCGACGATGGGAGTGATGGCGTCCACCGAAAGGTCACTGGCAGTGAGGCCCTCTAAATAACATGGGAGGATTAGTCAAATACACTCCAGGACGTGGAGAGAGAGAGGAGGGACGCACGCAGCTGCTGGGTGAGCGGCGTCAGGGACGTTGTGGCGCCCGCAAAAATCTGTGGGATGCTCTGGGGCTGTGCCTTCTTCACGAGAACTGCATTGTCGACGTTCGCAGCGGGAGCGGCGATGACGGAGACAACGCTGAGCGCAAAGGTAGCGAAGGTGGCGATGGACTTGAACAACATTGTGCTTGGTGTCGAGAGAAGGATGTAGGACTGGAAGACTGGGAGGCTGGATTACCCTGAGAGAGAGGCGAATAGTGCGACTGCTGGTCAGGATGAGGAATCTACGGCTGGTTTTGCCTGCCTTTTATACGTTTCGACAGGTCCACTTCTCTCGGCCTGTGGACCTAGAGCTCCAAATAAGTCCTCGAATACACACCATAGGTTTTCTCCGCGCCTTTGACGCGTGGTCCCTCTTCCACTACACAGCCCGCTGTAAAACCTTGACTAGGATGCTTTGCACGACGCCGACTGTCGAAAGTGGCTGTTGCACTGTCTGTGACCAGAATATAGCAAATCTTGCTCAGTCTTGCGAGATGACGATGCTCGGACCCCATGCTACTCACCTAGTAACATGAACAAAACCGAATAAAAGAGTCGCCGAATCTGTGAACACGGCACCCTCAAGAACTGATTTGCCTGTCTGCAATGCACGTGGAGCACGTCAGATGGGGAGCGTCGTTCGAACATGCGCCCTAAACCCGAGGACCACTCCCAGCGAAAGTGCGGTCGTGCGGGCGTAGGGATGGAGATGTGATTGGTCATTGTGGCATCCAATACAAAGAGACGAGACGCGTAGGGGCTTCCCTTGAATGGTGACACAGAGTAACAGAATGGCGAGGGAGGCAACTATCAGTCTTGACAAGTCTGCGAACGAGCAAAGAATGGCAGAGTGGCAGAAGGGAATAACGACTCTATCAGTCTTGACAAGTCTGTGAACAATTGGATAGAGCGACATACATTTCCCGCACCCTTTGCGCTCGCCACAATCATTGAAAATTTTGAACAAAGTTCTTCCCGAGGCCTTGCTCCAACACGATGCCTGATGGACAGATTTTTCAGGAAACTGTTGTAGTTCAACATATGTGGCTCATATGTCGTGATTGTGTTTCTTTTTTTCATGGAACCGTGAGAGCAGTGCACAACTCCATTGGCTTGGTGGGGATAAATGAAATTTCTGGACATGTGCAAAGTGGGGGCAGGCGTTTTGCGCAGTACTGTACGTACCATCCCGTTGTTCATCATATGACTATTCATAGTCATATGTTCTGAAGCTCTGGAACGGACCCAGCTCCATTCAGCAAAAGACGCATTCCAACATATCCCACATACCTCGACGAGAGATTCCTCGTATACAACGCTCGAAAGTCGAGAGCGTGTACATGGAGCGTTCACATTAATATCAGGGCAGATGATTGCAGAAGACTGCCACGGCTTTTGGAAGATGGCCTCTTCCGCTACGGGTACTATACCACGCAGCTGGGTCGAAGATTGATAATGTGTATCCATTGACAGCGCAGAGGGCACGACTTGATGTTGACCGTTCAAGTTCAAGATGGCAACTTTCGAGACTCCGACCCAAGCGTCCAATCAGAAACGCGTTGAATACATCCACTTCCATAATGATGGGCGGGCGCGTGTGAATTATGCAGAGGCGAACTACGAGCGGGGTGGCAACTTGAAGTCGCCGACTGCCCTCGCCCCGCCACATGCAGCACGGCACTGCAATGCCGAGTAACTCCGATCAATGTCTGACGTACTCCGTCACGGTCCGACTAGGTGTAACTTTTTGACAACCCGCCCATACTTATGGAAGTGGCTGCAGTGCATGTGCACAAACACATTCACGGATGATTGTCCCTTTGCTTTTGCCCAGGACGTGGTCACCTCCACTTGGTCCTTACGACATTTACGTAGGATTTGCTCAGCCAGAAAACGGCAGCAGCTGCCCTGGCTCCGAGCTATCGTGGTTATGGTGCAGTTACCCACGCCGCGGGAGGTTCTCATCGACGAGAGGAGTGAAGACGAATGGGCGATGATTGGAGGATAGAAGTGACCCAGGCCAGCGACACAATACTACTTGAACCTGGTTGGGTAATCAACCAGCGGAGATGTCCCACTGGCAGATGGCGTTGGCCGGCCTGCACTTCTCTCGACTGCGACTGGCAGCTGCAAGTCATCTCACAAATGTTCCCTTCTCACGCAGATTGAGTCGACTGACCAATCCCCACACACCGAACTATGCAAACAGGATCATCAGCGACGTGGTCGTCGAAAGCTTGCCCCATGGATCTCTGATACGCTTACTTGACAAGGAGCCCACTGCTCCATCTCTCCTTCGTTCATTGCGCGCAACACTTCAACCTGCTGACTCCAGTATTACTCCCGTAAACAGCGAGTGCAGGGAAGCAATATCCCTCCTGTACGTGCGAGGGAATTATGCTCTCAATTGAGCTAAGGCTGCCAACTTTTTTTCCCTCCAACATGCCCGAGGATGGCCCGCGCAATCTTTGTATTTGTAGAAAAAGCACTGCACGAAGGCGATACCCAATCGCGACTGCGATAGATTCTTGCTTTCAATCAAGGTAAGAACCGCATTCCATCTCTTTTTTTCCCGACGATATCGGATGACAAGCCGCGTTTTTTATATGTTGCAGACCTAGACTCGCCATCCAGTCCGGTCGCAAGTTGCCTCCCGAGAGAACGACTGGAGACCAGCCCATTACAGCCTGAGACCAGTCAATGTAAATCATCACAGCGGTGTTTCCACTTCGATCTCGGTCTGCCTCCCCCACGACTCTCGCTGACCAACACTCAGTTGACGACTAACGGTCCCCATCCATCGATAGAAGTTAACGACTATCGGAGACTGCTCACTTTCCAACGAGGCAACACGCAAACGACGTCCCAAGCTTCTTCCCCTTCCGCAGCGCAGCGCAGCCTTGACTTACTTACAACCTCAGGCTGCCCACAATGCGGCTTTCGTCCAAAACGGACCTCTGCTTCTCAACAATATCCATAGCCTGGATATCCTCCCTCCCACGACAATGAATTCAATTGACAACGAACAAAGGACGTACATCTTTCCTTTGACTCAATACACCGTACCAGCATTCCTCGAGAACATAACGAAACCCTCCCCGTGTCTTCCCAGGACCCAGCCTTGGCCCGTTCCCTTTGTTCCATTTTTCTTTTTCCCAAATTTGCAGCAAACTCCTCCACGCACCGTAGATCTAGAACACCTGTCGCGCACCCGGCATACAAACCAACCAACACAACGATCGAAATACTGCAATATAACCTGGTACATTCTGTCTTCAGTATGTTCATGTCACAGGCTAGCGAACTAACTAATACAAACGTGTGTCTCGGCCACGTAACGTGCGTGTGTCTGTTTATCAGAATGGAATGGTGGGAAATACATGTCTCTCTCTCTCTCTCTCTGTTCAAGAAACAGCAAAAGGATAGAAAATAACAATGCAACGTCCAGGCCCATGACCCGCGCTCGGGCTGAAACACACACAGGGGGGGGGGGAGAGAGAATAGAGTAAGAGTGATAGTAGTCTGAAATACATGCAATGCAAACAAAACTACAAAAGTATTGAGCATGTTCTTCAAAGAACCGTAATAAAATTCGATACAGCAATAAAACAACAAGAGCCGCTAATCCAGAGCGTGAAGCTGAAAAAGTTAGATAACATGGGAAGGGTTCCGTCAAGGAGGAGGGGGGTATTTGAGGAGTTGACGAGCTATACCTTGGCCTCTAGCTAAGATAGAACTTCTATACGTGTATCGAGTGTGGTTGTGACGAAAACAAAGAAAGAGAACCAGCAGCACTTTGAAGCATTCCAAAGCGCTGTCCGTCACACCCATCGGTGGGGGGTCGTGTAGGGGGCATGCGTTCACGAACTCAAAAGGCGCGGGGGGTATCTAACCGCCAAACACCCTTCAAACACAAGCAAAGAAAAACCGGTCAGTTTCCACACAAAAAAAGTAAAGAATTGGAAAACTCACTCATCATGCAACTCCACACCTCCCGCCCTCCTCCTCGCCGCGGGCTCAACAGCCCTCACCGCCCTCCTCACATCCTCCGATAACCCCTGCGGCCCACACACGGTCACCAACACCCCCGCCGGCCCACCCATCTCCTCCTTCCCGCCATGAAACAGCTGACACGCACGGTCAACCACACTGTTGAGCGTACTCTGCAACTTTGGCCTGCCAGGCGACACACGCAGCCCAAGCGGGAGCTCCGTCTGCAGAACCTTGAGGACATGCGGAGGTGGGTTGGCGAAGCACCTGGTGTAACAGATCGTCACCTGAAAAGAGGTATAATACCGCTTCGAAGTAGACTGCCTGAGCAGCTGGTTGAACAACCCGAGCAGAGGCAAGATCGCCGAAGGATCTTGAACACTCCAAACGAGCTCGATACACTTCAACCTCGACTTGCCCTCCCGATCTCTCTGCAACAGATCCTGAACCATCCCCAACGCGAACGTGATCCCACTCCCACCCGCTACGACCAACGCCCCTCCAAAACTCGCATACACCGTATGTCCCGGTCCACCGTACGGGCCTTCGATCAACACCCGCACGTCCCGGTCCACACCCCCCACCTCCCCATACTCACGGCGCTTGGCGAGATCAAACAGTCTGTTCGTCCACGTCCCCGTCTTTTTGCACATCAAGATCAGACCTTCTTCAGAGGGAGACTTGGATACGGAGGAGATAGTGAAGGGGTGGGCTTCGAGCCAACCTACGGGCCCGAGACCGCCTTCGAGCACTCGGAGACGGACGTGTTGACCGGCGCGCCAGCCGGCGTTGACACCGTTGATTTCGACGCGTGTCATGCCGAGCTCAGGGAGGGCGCGGAGGCGGGCGGTGGTGTAGCGGGTTTTTAGGAGACGGAGGAGACGGTCGAGCATGTATGCTGCGACAGCGCAGAGGAGGTAGGGGAGGGAGTCGGCGGAGTGGGCGTATACCTGTTATGAATGCAGATGAGCCCGAGAAAGAACGTACAGGAAGAGACGAGGGGAAAGAGACTTACGGCAGCGAAGAAGACGACGACGCTGAGGACGTGAAGTACCAGGAAGGTGTGGAAGAACCTGCGCCTTATGAACTCGACGGAGAACAAGTAGAGACAATCGGCCGCGATCAGTCCTACGAGACCAGAAAGAGGAGTTGCCTTTGCCAATTCTTGTTGAAACGTGCCAGCCAGAGCCCATTTGTAAACTTGAAGATGGATTTACAAGGTCAGCTCCTCGATATTCATAGGCGGCTTGAACGAAGGCTCACAGTAGGCGAACGCGTGAACATTCACGGCGAGTACTAGAAGCCGGCCGGCGAAGCGGTGCAGGTAGTTCAACTGTGGGATAGGGTGAGATTAGCAATGGTCGTTGTCAACAAACTGTGCGACGGAATGCACAGCACTGGAAATGGAAACCCCGCGACGAAGAGCAAGACAAGCGCAGCTTGGGGCCCTGTTTTTCAAATGAACAAAAGGCTCACTCGAGTATAAGCAGCTCCCAAAAGCATGCCCAATATGTTGTTCTTTGTTGCGAGAATAATGACGACGGGGATTTGGCTGGCGGCGAGATATCCGGTCCTCAACGGGTCGGTGAGTAGGCTAGACTTGTACAAGCCAGCGTAGGCCATGAGAATAAAGTATGCGACAAGAATGGACGCGCCTCCGACGGTCAGACCAGGTTTGATAGGGATACGGGTGAGAGAAGAGAGGACTGGGAGCCTGGTAGTCCAGTTTGCCATGTGAGCGGGCAGGTCCATCATTGCTTTACGCCTCCTGCCGCTCGCTGCTGTGTCTGACCGAACGAGGTGGGCCTGAGAGGACTGGGAGCCATTCCTGTGGAGATCAGGTTTTTCTGATTGGTGAACCCAGGAGGCGGAGGTGGGGGAGACGAATGCGATGGAGGGAAGACGGAGACGGGGGACAGACTTTGGTCGAGTGCGGATGATGTGGTCGATGTCGACGTAGCGCAGAAAGTGGCCGTCCCACCATTCTCGACGGTGGGAGAAGCGGACGATGGCGCGAGGGAGGGAGAGAAGGAAGAAGACGGCGACAAAAGCAAGCAAGAAGAGGTCGATGTGCCAGACAAAGCTTACGTTGTTGAAGCTGGACGCTGTGGATTGCTTGGTCGCCGAAGAAACAGAGGACATGGAGGGAATAGCAGCAGCAACGAGTCCGCTGGAGAAAGACATGGTGAAAGCCCCGAGAGAGGGTGAAGCCTGGAGGGAGAGTGAGCTGGAAGGAGCGTGGTTTAGATTAGCCGTTAGGATGTGGCTATGAGAGAGATACGGAGACTCGAGGCCAGGAGGTCGTGACTCGTGCAGAACAAAGGGGAGAATGCAATGAGGAGGGTCCAAGGAGTGTCAGACGGACAATGGCAACGAGGCCACACGCTCTTTTTCAACATTGTCAGCGCCTGTCGCCATGCACTTTGTCTCACCTCCGTCGCTGCTGCGCACTCGACAGACAGCGACGCCGCACCCTGCCTCTGGGCACAACACGTCTGGCATCGCTGCGACTGAGGTGGTCGGCAATGAGGTCAAATCACCATCGACGAGTATGCAAATCATAATTCAATCTAAACACTAGTTCATTGCCGTTGATGCGCCTCGTTATACACTGATCGTCTCGGTTGCTGAACAACTCGACGACTGCTCGAGCCGGAGGTTATATAGAGTTGATGCAAGACATTGTTCGCGACGTTCAGGCCAAAGTCGTCCTTCGTACCGCAGGCTGTTCCGTGCGACCTTCTTATTTCAGAAAGCGTCGGGAAAGCATCAGCGCTCTCATGCTCAGGCTTCAAGTCGATTCGCGTTGAACGTAGAGCGCACCGCTGACCAGCTCTCACTTTGCATAAATGTCGTCAATTTGAAGAAGCTGAATGCCCGTCACCCGCTCTTCAAGTGAATGTGGGGACCAGGTGGGCCGTCCGTCGTCTTCATACCATCGCAAAACCAGGCTGACCTTCAGCTGCTCGACCGCGACGGTCAGCAGTCAGTCCGGTAGATGAGGCTTGCAATTGCAAGCTGCTGACGAACTCGGGCGAGTCGGGGACCAGCCGCCCTGTCAATAACTCGGAATTCAAGGTCTTGGTTCGCTAAGCTGCCAGCCCAACAGGTCAACTTGTGAGTTTGTAGATCCTTACACACATCTTCACTGATCATACGCTCATTCCCTCACGCGGTAGTTGTCAACAGCGCAGGATCCAGCAAAATTGGGGAACAGGTAGGCTGAACGAACACCGTTCTGGACTCGCAGTATGATCGGGCGAAGGTTGACTTCGATCTTGATCTCGTCAGCTTGCCAGCCTCAAAGGCTCGCTCGTCTTCGTCTATAAAAACGGGGCCGACTCTGCTCAACTCTCCTCACCGCCTCTTCCCCTCTCACCACCACCATCCTCTCCTTCGACTGCTCCTGCCTCTGCCCCTCTCAGGCATCGAGTCGCAGCGAGTCATGTCTCTGTCTACAACAGTCCACCCGTCGCCGCACCATGTCCACACTACAACGCACCTGTCGTCGCTGAATACTCTCGATACCACCCGGCCTTTGTCGCTGGCTCTCGCGACATGGTCAGCCAACATCTTGAACATAACCAGCATCCAACCATCCACCCATCTTTTGTCGTCCGAGACGTCGGTCCGTTCCATACGTACAACAACACAAACATCGGCAACCCAAAGCAACTTTCCTCCCTCTCCCGAGCAGTCGGACTGCTCAAGGACCAAAACTTTCCTCACATCTCACCAGCAAGTCGCACTCGCATGCGAACGAGGTCGACTCTACGGTGGGACGAATGGCAACAGTGTGCGGCACGTACGCTCTTCGACAATCGCAAGTCGGGGAAGCCGCTCACTGTTCGCAAGAGGTCGTCCTTGGTCCTTCCCTTTATTGAACCTTCGTTGCTTGCGTTCGCCGGTGGGTTTCAGTCCATATCGACGATATTCATGGTCACTCATCGCTCGACTAGATACCACGCTTCCACTGCATCACATTCTTTTTTTCTTCGGGACTCTATGGGCGGACCAGTCTCTTCCTCACTCTTGGCTGTCACCACACTCGTCTTTTTTGCTGTCTGCACTCCTGGTCGACTACCATCTGGGCTTCACTCGAGACTCTTCGGCTTAGCTACCCGGAAACATCTCGTTGACTTCCATTTCAAGGTCGACCATTCTCCTCGACGGCATACTTACTGGGCGAAGACAGTCATCTGGACTTTATTCTTTGGGCCTTACCACTGTTGGATGCTGGCTTTGCTTATCACTTGGCTACGACCACTACGCTCTATGCGGGTACATCCATACTTTCTCGACGACATTCTCGACCACTCTCCTTACATTTCACCTCGACTGACATGGGCGACACCCGACGGGCATTCATTTTGTTCACTGTAAGCACGCTGGTTTTCATTACCTCGTTCGCACCATCTGATCATGACTGGAATTAGATTTGGACTTTTACTTTTTGTAGACATCGACACCGACTCACTGCTCTTGTAACCTGACTGGGACACGGCGGCGAGTTCTCGAACTTGGATCTTGGTCCGTCACGTTGACGAGGGGAAGAAACACGTTCATTCGCGGTCACCTCGAAAAACTATGAAAGAAAAAAAAAAACTTCGAAATACCCAGAAAATCCTTTTTTATTGTGGACGATACATAACACTTCAAAATACACAAATGACGAGGACGACGAGGGCGACGGGAGAGAGGCCACGAACACTCGATTATGCAAACGCTGGCGACGAAACGTGCCTGATTTGGTGCAGCGCAACGTGCACTTTTCCTTGGGCGGGAGATCAGGTGCGCGCCAGAGTCGGCTGTGCATCATTCGAGAAATGTGGTGGGGAGAGGAGGAGGAGGTGGGATGAGGGCGGGTGATAAACATGGCGATGGTGGCGACGGAATAACCCAGAAACAGAATCACGACTTCGAATACCCAAACGACGAGGACGACGGGAGGGAGGCCACGAACACTCGAATATGACAACGCCGGCGACGGACCTTACCTGATATGGTGCAGCGCATAGTGCATCTTCCTTGGGCGGGAGATCAGGTGCGCGACAGAGTCGGCTATGCATCATTCGAGAGATGTGGTGGGGAGAGGAGGAGGAGGAGGGATGAGGGCGAATGATGGACACGGCGATGGCGACGGAATAACCCAGAAAAAGACACAACGTATCACGACTTCAAAATCCACAAATGACGAGGACGACGAGGACGACTGGAGGAGGCGACGAACACTCGAATATGACAATGCCGGCGACAGACCTTACCTGATATGGTGCAGCGCATAGTGCATTTTCCTTGGGCGGGAGATCAGGTGCGCGACAGAGTCGGCTACGCATCATTCGAGAGATGTGGTGGGGAGAGGAGGAGGTGGTGGGATGAGGGCGGATGATGAACATGGCGATGGTGGCGACGGAATAACCCAGAAAAAGACCCAACAAATCACGACTTCGAATACCCAAACGACGAGGACGACGGGAGGGAGGCCACGAACACTCGAATATGACAATGCCGGCGACAGACCTTACCTGATCAGGTGCAGCGCATAGTGCATTTTCCTTGGGCGGGAGATCAGGTGCGCGACAGAGTCGGCTACGCATCATTCGAGAGATGTGGTGGGGAGAGGAGGAGGTGGTGGGATGAGGGCGGATGATGAACATGGCGATGGTGGCGACGGAATAACCCAGAAAAAGACCCAACAAATCACGACTTCGAATACCCAAACAACGAGGACGACGGGAGGGAGGCCACGAACACTCGAATATGACAACGCCGGCGACGAAACTTACCTGATCAGGTGCAGCGCATAGTGCATTTTCCTTGGGCGGGAGATCAGGTGCGCGACAGATCCGGCTATGCATCATTCGAGAAATGTGGTGGGGAGAGGAGGTGGAGGTGGAGGTGGGAGGAGGGAGGGTGAGGAACACTCGAGTATGGCTATGCTGGCGACGGGACTCGTCTGACTTTGGTGCAGCGCAATGTGCACTCTCCTTGGGCGGGAGGTCAGGCGTGGGACAGAGCCGGCTACAGCAGAACTTGATTGTTGCAGAGGGGGCTAGGACGGGAGATGGGAGATGTGGGAAAACATCCACGCACCGGGATTTCAGAATACAGGTGTAGCGCAATGTGCACCACCCTTGGGCGGGTTTTCTGGTGGTTTCGGGCTCGATATAACCTCGCTGTACTCATCACGGGTAGGCCCGGGGAGAGTGAGTGGGAGGGAAAACAGCTGTTGTTATACTTGGCACGCTCTGTTGCTTGCGTTCGCCGGTGAGTTGCATTTATATCGGGGATATACATGGTCACTCATCGCTCCTCTAGATACCACGCGTTCACTGCACCACATTCTTTTCTCCTGGGATTCTATGGACGGACCAGTCTCTATCTCACTCTAGGCTGTCATCGCACTCGTCTTGTTCGCTGTCCGCACTCATGGTTGACTACCATCTGGGCTTCACTCGAGACTCTTCGGCTTAGCTACCCGGAAACATCTCGCTGACTACCACCTAAGGTCGACCATTCTCGACGGCATACTTACTGGCGACGACAGTCACTCTGGACTTGCTCTTTGGGCTATACTACTCTTGGATGCTGGCTTTGTTCATCACTTGACCGCCATTACTACACTCTTCGCGGGTGCATCAATACGTTCTCAACGACACTCTCGACCACTCTCCTTACGTCGCACCTCGACCGACATGGGCGACACCCGACAGGCATTCAATTTGGTCACTGTGAGCACGCTTATCTCCAATACCTCGTTCGCACCATCTGATCATGACTGGAGTTAGAATTGGACTTTCACTCTTGGTAGACATTGACACCGACTTACCGCTCTTGTAACCTGACTGGGACACTTCAGCGAGTTCTCGAGCATGGATCTTGGTCTGTCACGTCGACGAGGAGAAGAACACGTTCATTCGCGGTCACCTCAACAAACTATGAAAAAAAAAACTTCGAAATACCCAGAAAATACTTTTTCATTGTGCACGATACATAACACTTCAAAATACACAAACGATGAGGACGACGAGGACGACGGGAGGGAGGCGACAAACACTCGATTATGCAAATGCCGGCGACGAAACTTACCTGATTTGGTGCAGCGCAACGTGCATCTCCCTTGGGCGGGAGATCAGGTGCGCGACCGAGTCGGCTATGCATCATTCGAGAGATGTGGTGGGGAGAGGAGGAGGAGGTGGAGGTGGGAGGAGCAGGAACACTTGAGTACGGCGATGGTGGCGACGGAATAACCCAGAAAAAGACACAACAAATGACAACTTCAAAATACACAAACAACGAGGACGACGACGACGACGGGAGGGAGGCGACGAAAACTCGAATATGACAATGCCGGCGACGGACCTAACCTGATTTGGTGCAGCGCATAGTGCACCTTCCTTGGGCGGGAGATCAGGCGTGCGACAGAGTCGGCTGCAGTCATCATTTGAGAGGCGTGGGAGGAGGAGGAGCAGGAGGGAAGAGGGAGGCTGACGAACACTCGAGTGCGGCTATGCTGGCGATGGAACCCATCTGACTTTGGTGCAGCGCAATGTGCACTCTCCTTGGGCGGGAGGTCAGGTGTGCAACAGAGTCGGCTACAGTCAAGCTCGATTGTTTGGGAGGGGGCTAGGATGGGAGATGGGAGATGTGGGAAAGCATCCACGCACCGGGATTTCAGAATTCAGGTGTAGCGCGATGTGCACCACCCTTGGGCGGGTTTTCTGGTGGTTTCGGGGTCGATGTAATCTCGCTGTCCACCTGACGGGTAGGGAGAGTGAGTGGGAGGGAAAATAGTCTGTTGTATCGCTTGGAACGCTCTGTGGTTTGGCTACGAGGGTAGAAAATCAAGTCTTGTTTGTTGTGAACAGCAAAAGATCTGCCTGTCCGCGTTGTGACATTTCGCGCCATCATTTTCTCGATTTGTAGAGTTATTCTCGCATCAGTTTTTTTTTTTCCTTTTACAGCAGGAGCGCTAGCAACTGTCTACGGTTCTCCCTCTCCTCTCACAGGCAGAACGTCTGGGTACGAGACTACTTTCGTGACGCAAACTGCCAGTTGAATGTTAAACGGTAATATCTGGTCACTTACGCGCATGTCACAAGCCACGTGCCCTCACAGTCACACTTCCTCACCCTCCGGCGCCCTTCCTGAGACTAGTATGACGGAGTGAGCTCGAGTGTACATTTCTCGCGTAGCACTGTCAACTCATCGCGCTCATTTGTGGATGACGAAGGCTGCGCGTTGCACGCTGCTGTGTCATATAGAAGAGAAGAGAAACGATGAAGCGGGGCATGGAGAGAATATGACAATGATTTACCTCCAGATTGCTGGGGCCATTGACAGTCACGGTGGACCTTGCTGTGGATGTCACGCCATGCGCGACTGTCACGGACATAGTCACGTTCGAAACTGCTCACACCTACGAACCTATGTATGTATGCCTCCTCCACAAGATACAAGTCAGCCGACGCCAAACGAACTCTCAACGAAGCACGATGATGCTACCTCAGACGATGTTACCACGAATGGTTGGTCAGATATGTCCAAGATTATACACGAGGTAGATGAACGGAAGATCAAGGACTACAAGGAGGATATCGATACGTTCCTGGTCTTTGTACGCTCCCCCTCTCACGCATCCATTTGACAATGCCTAACTATTCTGTGCAGGCAGGTCTGTTCTCCGCGGTATTGACCGCGTTTCTCGTCGAGTCATATCAGGGTCTTCAGCAAGACCCGATGGAAGTCATGGTTGCCCTCATGCAGCAGATCGCTATCCAAACCTACTCCTACTCTTTGAATGCCGGGTTCTTGAACTCTACAGCATCCCCCTTTCCTCAGCCTCGAATTGCCTTCCAGCCATCCGTGAACGCCATTCGAGTCAACGTCCTTTGGTTCGCGAGCCTGACACTCGCTCTCATCAGCGCATCGTTCGGCATCTTAGTCAAGCAGTGGCTCCGCGAGTATCTTGCAGGAGACTACACTTCGCCACAGGCACGACTCCGTGCACGCCATTACCGCAATCCAGGCCTTGAAAAATGGAAGGTGTTTGAGATAGCCGCTATGCTGCCCTTGTTACTGCAGCTATCTCTCGCCTTGTTTTTCATCGGACTTTGCTTCTTCACGGCTGACATACACAGCTCAGTTGGCCATACGACTCTGCCACTCGTAGCCGGATGGGGATTTTTATTCATTTCTGCTGCTTTCGCCCCTGCCTTCTCGCCTCGCTGCCCATACAAGACTACTCTGCTCAAATCTGTTACCAAGGCAATGTGGAAGCAGCATCTATCGCTCGTGCAGTGACTTAGGACTGTCTACAGTCGCTTGGAGCTGGGACTGCGACTACCGAATACTAGAGAAGCTTTCCATAGTCCTGGACCGCGCCCTCAACCTCTAGCTCCCGGCAAGTGGTCTTACGAAGACCTAGCCTACGACGAGGAATATGCCGCGAAGACCGACAGACACGACCTCAGTATCCTGATCACAGTGGACTCTATTCAGTCAGACGATGATCTCATACGTCCGATGATGGATACTCTCCAGCATTCTCGAGTTCCGGGCACTGAGTACGTCAGATTTGCTCTGACCGTTATCGGCCATCGCCTGCAAGACCACATCGTGATTCCTTCGTCCGGATTTCTCGACCTGTTGCGTCTACCCAAGCAAACAGCCTCGACTATCATGTTTTCAATCGTCAAGATCCTTCGTAATGAGATAAAGCGACAACTCCTCGCGAGCGATCGCGTCGACTGGCATGATTGGATGCAGGATTGTTTGTCTCTACTATTTGCCAAGACGAACGCACCTATCCTCACGGAAGCCAACTTGCTCTTGTCATCCCTCCTCACTAACCAGTTTCGCCGTACGACTTTCTTCAACATTATCAAGATCCGCGCCTCAGACACGAATGCAGTTCCTCACATCCTCGAGACACTACAAGGAACGCTCGTCCTTATGGACGGCACAGATGCGTTGCTGGTTCTGTATCACCTCGTGCAGCAGTACTTTTCTCCAGAGAGTGCTATAACCTATGAAGCAGTTCTCGATACACTCAAAAATACGGCAAAAGTACCTCATGATTGTTTGCATCTGTTGGTCGATACTCTTGTCAGCTTGGTGGGGAAAGAGCTTTCTGAACCGAAATGGAGTTCATACACACTCGACAAATTAACCCTCATTATGGAACTATGGTTCAGGATTAGCCGCCGCGACGGAGTCCTCAACCTGTTCAAGTACCTGCTGTCCACAAAAACATGTTTTGCAGGAACTAGTAAATATGCATTGGGACTCAAAGTAGACCCCGAGTCGAGCAATCTGAAGGAAGGAGCGCAGAGCATGTTCATTGATGTGATACTAGCTGCGTCCCCTAGCTCTGGTGCGTAGTACTGTGGTCAGAATGCTGGTCATTGACTGAGAGGTGCCAATATCTAGAGCTCCCCACGATTCTAAAAAATCTCCGTGAGGTGCTCGAAGCCCAGTGGAAACAGCGGTCAGGACCCGAGCATCGCAGTGACTCGTTATACGAAGGCCAGTGGCTAGACCCACTGAAGTCCTGCCATGTTCTCCTCCGGTCGCTGTGCGCAATGCGAGAGCATGGTTCGCCAATCGACGACCACAGAGACCTGTTGTGGAACATATGGGGGGCTGTTTGTCAAGCGCTTCCAGTGGCGAGGAGGCATATTGGATGCCAGTCAGATATAGCCAAGGACTGTCTCAAGCTCATTGACTCTCTCGATATCTCGCAGCCTCCGGACGGCGAAGACACGCCAGCTTACCGCTCTTGGGTGCAAACCTTCGCCGAAAGCGCGAGTCTCTTCCCGGACACTCTCATCAAAGGGTTGATGTCGTTCTTAGCATCTGATGAGGACACCACGTTTAGTCATCGCGCTCGCCGACTTGCGATAATTGAAGAGAAGGCTAAGGAGGATGAGTCGTCCTCCACAGGTGGCAGTGTCAACACGTGGCTTTACGACGTCCAGGACATGGTGTATTACATCTCTGAGGAGCAAGACGTCCTCGAGAGCGCGCGTTCCTCCCAACACGCTCCAGAGGACAGGACAGCGTCTCCGAGGAATTCCGTTCACGTACTTCAGGTTGAGGTAATTGATGAGGACAGCTCGTCCTCTGTAAGTGCTCGGAGTGACACTCTTCCGCCTGGATTCCCTTAAGCTGTCATTGTATGACCATTATTATTCCCCTTTGGAATTTCTACGTGCCTGACTGTTTAGATCTGCCCTAGACGAGTAGGTCCCGCCTCCTGATAGGGACATTGGTTTTCCTATTTATAGCCCCCAGAAGAATCTTGATCAACGTCGCGCCGTCCATCTCGCCCCCAGAGTAAGGAACGGTGTCGACAATATCCCGTGGGGGTCTGTTCCCGCTCTCAGTCCACGGCGCTCTCAAGTCGTTGTCCAGCTCTTGCAAGAACGCCGTCGCCTCCTTGTCGTTTCCGACCTGGATGAACTGAATTCCTGACTGTGTGAACGCGAAAGAACTGAGCATGCTGTTTGATGTGGGGATCTGGACTCGTATTCTTACCTGGTCAAGGGGGTAGCCGTTCTGATCTAGGTACTGGGCGTGCCTCTGTATAGCAATTTTCAGAGCGACTTTGTCAGCTACACGCGAAGACAAGATGAGCTTCCATGATTCACGCGCGCTGTGAAGAAAAGAGAAAAACGCGGAACGTACTAGCTGCGCCGGCCGTGATAATCAGGAGGTTCAACTTCTTGTCGAAGCCCTTCTCCAGGTTAAACTGGTATTTTTGCAGCAAGTCTTCCACTCGTTTGCCCGTGGGCGTCGCGAGATGGCTGTTCCTAATGGACTTGCAAACTTTGTCTACTTCTGCCTCGCGCTAGGATCCTCATGAGTGACAATCCTCAATTTGCACGACAAGAAAGTCACTGACCGTGAGGTTATAAGCCTCGCTGAACTTGTGACAGTCGTTGATGAACAAAAGATCTATTCCGTTGGAATCATACTCCATGGCCTTCTGCGCCAACTGGCCAACAGCTTGTGTCGCCTGCGACAGGCTCGATAGTTGAGTTCCGAGTACTTGATTGACAATATATCGTCGTGCACTCACCACTTTCCAACGTGTTCTGCGAGAGAGTATGCCCTGTGCTTTTGTCCACATTGACCCAGAGTCATCGAGAAGGATGACTGTGTTGTAGTTTCGAAGAGAATTCAGGGGATCTTCGGAGCGGCTGAGCGTGGCCTGATCTGGCTGAGACGCTGCAGCCCAAGTACTAGGTCCAGCGATCCCGTGAGACTGCTCTATATTTAGATCACTCGTGCTGTTCACTACTGGAGAGCCCTTTCCTTCGCCCTTTTCAGCGGGAAACGAGCCATCGTCGGAAGTGCTAGAGCTACGTTTTTCGTAAGGAGGGTGATCCGTAGATGCGTCGGCAGACGTTGAAGCGACAGCCCCTGGGGTAGATCCACGGCTGCGATAGAAGGTATTGAGGGAGGAGCGCATTTGCGAAGCTGAGTGTAGGATGAAAGAGTGAGTGCAAGAGTGTGAAAGGTCCTCATATCCCCGTACCAGCTTTATATGAAAGGACATGACCCTAACTGCCAAGTGCACAGCAACAACAATGTGTTTACTGCCAAAAGACGTCGACTCCAGAAATCAGATAATGTCACCTGTGAGTGTGTGATCGCCAAAGCCGAACTTCACAATGAAAGATCACTGAGGGGGACACCATGCATGGATCTTTGTGCAAGTGCCCATAATTGGTGAAGGTGGAAGCGGGCTTGACCTGCACTGATACAGCCCAGTCGACGCTGGCTGAACCGAAACCGATGACCTTACGAAGGAAATAATCGTTGTAATGGCATATTGGGCCTGACGTATTACTCTCGACAACACGCCTGCAACGATCTGGTTTATGTGGGCTGGCAATAAACAACGCACCGCAGTAGTGATCGCATAAACCGGTGTAGATTTAGGGACAGGTCATGGCGGAGTGGTCCTGAGCCAGCACTGAGGGCGGTAGAGAGCGTAAGGTTATCGTATTGCAGGAGCACGACGAGGCCGACGAAGGAGTGTCAAAAGTTGCTGGTCGCGGTCGAGCGACGCGCAGAGAGCGCCGAGGGAGACGGCGATGGGCATTCGGTAGAGGTCCGATGATGCCGGCAACTGGCCGGCCACTTGGATCTTACGCTTTGAGTCTTTGGCGTCCTTTAAATCTCACAGTCACAGTATACGCATGCACTGTTACACAGCCGTTTTTACGACGCAAACACCTCTGAGCTATCAGTCTCTGCGAGCCGGTTAAACAGGTACGGGTCTTCGAGATCTGCTACTTCGATCAAGGCTACTAGCTACTCACAAGCGGTGCAACATGATCTCTCTACCAGACACTATGGGAGCTACCATGCAGAATGCGTGGCGAAAGAGATGCAGTTCGTCCTATCCCTCGAAGGCGCTTGAACGGATCTGAGCAACCTACTATTCGCGAGCGAGGAATCCATTTCACCTTGTGTTCGCCACCGTCTGCCGTGACGAGATGTCATGACTCTCAACTGCAAGTCATTCAAAAACGGTGTGGCTGCACAGTATAAGAAGCATGCGTTGTCCACCGAAAAACCTCAGCTCTGAGAGTTCCTCAATTCGTTCTTAGCTTCGCACTCAAATCAGCACCGGTTGGTGAGTAGAGCAGCGAACTCCTCCGCGAGAAGCCACACAGTGCTAACACTCTCATCTAGCTTGATTTATTCGCATTTCACGACACCGTACTCTACATCACCTTCCTTACGACAACCCTTCGCACCATCTTCATCTTCTAGTCAAGATGCGCTCTTCCTCTGCTGTCATTATCCTCGCTGTCTCTGCCGCTGCGACCCCTGCTTTCGCTGCTCCCCTTTCCACTTCCCATACGCTCGCCGTCAGGATACGTCCACTGACGCAGACAGTGATGCCATCTCGCTCAAAACCCTCGGCACCATCTTCTCCGTCGGTGCTCCTGTCGTCGGTGGCATCTTCGACCACTTCTTCAAAGGCAATAGCAGCCAGCGCCGCGAGTATGAAGAGATCCTAGCTCGCCAGGCCACAGACGTCGACTCCAGCGAGGCTATTTCACTGAAGACCCTCGGCACAATCTTCTCTGTCGGTGCTCCTATTGTCAGTGGCATCTTCGACCACTTCTTCAAGGGCAATAGTAGCCAGCGCCGCGGTCACGAGGAGATATTTGCTCGCCAAACCACCGACATGAGCCAGAGCGATGCTATCAAGCTTGGTACACTCGGCACCATATTTTCCTCGGCGCACCTGTTATCGGTGGCATTTTCGATCACTTCAAGGGATATAGCAGCCAGAGGCGCGAGTACGACGAAGATATCTTTGCTCGCCAGACTACCGACATCGATACGAGCGACGCGATCTCGCTCAGCACCCTCGGTACTATCTTCTCCGTCGGTGCACCTATCGTCGGTGGCATCTTTGATCATTTCTTCAAGGGCAACAGCAGCCAGCGTCGGGAGCTTGAGGAGCTGATGGCTCGTTCTGACGACATGGACAGCGGGGCGCTGCTGACTTCCATCATTTCTTCCATTCCCATCAGCGCGCTGCAGCACAGCTTGAAAGGCGGCTTGGTAGGACTACTGCGGCTTCTGAAGCTGAAACGCCCGTATGTTTCCCGGGCCCGTGTGGGAGGTCTATCGTTGCGGATGCGCCAAGTGCTGTCGGGGCGCTGGGTTGGCGCGACGCCAAGCGAATAGCTCATTTCTGGCAAACGCGGTGTCAGCGAACCGACAGCTTGCTCAGTTCGTATACCAAGCTTACAGTAAAAGCAAACAGGTCCGACGCCTGGTCTGCATTTGACTGGTCCTCCGATGGCTTCCTGCCATTATTCGATAGGAACACTACCACGCAAAGGAATCAGACGAACGCCTTCCTTGGTATCGATGCCAACCAACGTCTGTCTACTTTGATCCTCGTTTTGTTGTGTTCGAAGGACCGTTCCAGGCTGGTGGAGCTGTACAAGGTGCGCGAGGTTTTACTGACTCGGAGATTCGGATGCGAGCAGTCCTCTTACAATCTTGGAAACACCCCGTCATACTGACCAACTCGAATGCTGATTATGTCGCGAAGTATTGATCTTCATGACTGTGACTCGAATGCGGTCGAATGGACTTCTGCTTTCATGACAGCGGTATTGCAGCAGGCGTCCTAAGCTCGAGGTGATCTCTGGATCGTGCGCGAGGAGTCAGATTATATGCCACGCAGTACTACCGTCGGTCCGAGTCGCAAAAGAGCTTCCTCATTTTGACAGGTGTTCAGGTCAGTATCTCGTCAGTAGTACTGGTTGTGTCATTTTACTGACGTATGAGTAATATTGGAGGCCGCGAAGATCCTGCTTCGCGGTAAAGGTGACTCTGACACCGCGACCGGTTAACTCGACACGGCTCACCGTGGCAGCGAGCAAAGAGATCATCCTGTCGGCTGGTGATATATACGCTCTGCAGTTTCTGGTACTGGCAAACCTCGCTTTCTAGCATGTCTTGGTTTTATTATAGTGCTATTCGCAGGAAACGGGAGCTAGACCTTGCTCTCGTTGCGTACGCTAGCACCTGCGCCTCTCCGAGCATCTGTCCTTGTCCTCTTTCGCGTCTTCGTGACTATGTTGGCGCTATCCAAACCTTTACCATCGATATCACCGCTCACTTTTCTCTGCTCATGTTTCCTTACCCTCTCACACCTCGGAGAACTTCTAGTAGGATCTCAAACTGAAGCCATCTGCTCGTTTGTGTCGACACTTATTTGGCGATGACCGCGCCACCTCGCTACCCATCGCCGAAGGCTTCACAACGCAGGTATCCAGAGCCAGAAAGCCAAGGAACCCCAAATAGGCAGGCACTGGGGGATCCATGATACATCATCTCGACGGTCTGCGCAAATGAAATAAGATATTACAGGCAGAGACCTTTGGGTGACCGTCGCCCGAATGTTGAGAACGCGGGAGCCTATTAAACTACGATGTAGTTCTACACCACAACCCATAAAAGGAAGGTGAGTTCATACCTGATGAACGGTGACAAGAAAACAAGAAGTCAACAATTGTCGCGCCGTTTCCCCTGCGTTTCACTCCATTTTCTGGTATACTATGAGCACCACATATGCAGACCGCGAGTCTCAGGTCTGCCTTTGAAAAACCCGAAGTGGGTAGACCTATGGTCGCGGCGCGCTGAACTTGAATGTCCTCCCCTGGCTCCACGAATGCATCACTTTCGGTAATTGCGCCGTTGGGCACGCTTCATCACGTCTCTTACGTGACGCGGGTCAGTGTGTGCGGTTGTTGCGTTTGTCGTGGTCGGCGCTGGCTCTGGCGATCGTGGTAGTGAATCGAGGAGGTTATCAGATCCTTCCAGTGGGTGCAGCTCGAGTACATATTTCGCATGATGAAACATGAGCAAGGAATATCAGATAAGAGTGCACTAATGGTAGTACCATAATCTATAAGGTGGAATCAATGATTTGATCACTAGTGGTTTGTTCGACGGGCCGCTTAGGGCTAACATCATCTTTGCACGGGGATCAGAGCTCAACGCTCAAGGGTCAGTCACAATAACAAATGCATCATCTTGTTCTATAGCTGCTTTATCATAACTGCAGGCTACACTCATGCTGTGGTCTACCTGCCGTGACGGAATGAACAAGTACAACAAAGGTAAGAGAACATCACAGAGGGCGGTATAGATCTAGAGGTTGAGGAGGATTAGGAGTGGAAGGAGGAGCCGCAGGAGGTTGAGGAGAAGGAGGAGGAGTATATTCTCTAAGACCCTCTCTTGGTTCACCTCCACCTGCTTCCAGCCTGTTGAACACGCCCAGCACCGGATCTGGCTGCGGCAGCCCGAGTGCTCGTGAGTGCAAAACAGCAGCTGGTGTATCGTCACGAATGTAGGCAACATGACGTGCTTGGTCGTACAGACTGCATGAAACAGAGGGAAAAGTGTCAGAGACACTGTTCACTCACTGTGCAATACGAAGCCCGAGTACTCACTGTGAATTCTCTGTGCTGGATTCCTCCGGCTTGTAAGGGTTGTCGGAGGAAGTTGCGTAGCGGGATTCTATACCGCCGTACGGGGCGGCGGACACGCCGGTAACAATGGCAGCAAACAGGATGAGAGAGGCTGAGAGCCGCATGATGAGCGGAAGTATACGATGTTGAAGGGGGATAAGAAGGTTCGAAAAGACAGCTAGCAGTAGAAGAAAAATCAGTACAGTGGCCCCCAGCGCGAACGACAATGTACATACCGGCCGGCGCTGACGCAGTGAGAAGAACAGGAGTAATGGGGACTGAGTGTTGAATGCTGAGGTATGAGGACGGTGGCGAGGGGCCTTTTATATCTTGTGGTTCATATGCCGTGTCATAGATAGGATAATGAGCGCCGCACGCACGGCCGAGGCATAATTGCATGTTATCTCCTGTACCAATGAGATCCCGCGGATGCATGATCACCAAACGTATCGAAGACCAGAAACTATTGATGACGGAAAATCAGCGGTTTAATGTGTATCAATGGGAGGTACAGCATACACTTGACCAAGTCGCGTATAGGGGGATCTACGTAGTACCTGTGTGATTGATGTGTGACTTTACGATACGTACCAAAATATTGTAAGGGATCTTCATCTTTGGGAAAACCATAATCCTGGTCCATTTGGCGTGTTTTTCGTCCAAGTACTCAGACTTGCACCTTGTTTCCCTCCGCTGGTGTGCGCGACTTGTATAAGATGTTGTCAAGGAAGGAAATTCCGTGGTTGTACGAAGGTCAATTGATTGCACCGCAAAGTACGGAGGCACAGCAAATTGCTATGGCAAGTTGATGGGCTGTTGAGCAACCCGTGTCCGATGAGTGGATAGTGACTTTGTTTGCAGCTGCGTAAAAAGGATGAAGAGATAATGGTTTGGGTCGAGGGAGGTGGCTGTATGGGTCTCAGCTCGGCTGAAAATTTGTCGATGCTTATCACGGCAGAGAGCGAAAGGGGTCACCGGTCATAGCCTGACAGAGCATGCGAGAGAGTAAGATTCAATGGACATTGTGGTCGCAAATCAGGAAAAAAAAGCAGAGTCTACCCTGCCCGATTGCAACTGGTACTTGTATGGTGTAGACATATCATCGATTCATAATGCAAGAAAGTATTTTGGCAGCCCAAAACTCACGCAAAGATTTGGCTCGATCTCCAAATCTGCACCCGGAAAATCCTCGGCAGAGCCCGAAATACTTGAAGCTCAGAATCGTTCGCGGCTGCCGGTTCAAGTTCAAGTCTCAAACTTTCCCAATACAGTAAGTACACCCATTCTCCTAGCGACATCAGTAACGCGCAGATCACAAACACATGTCAACAGTTACAGTGCATGTGACATGTCACACTCGCTTCGTGCTTCCAAGTCGTGACTTTGCGCAGAACGACGGCACTAAGGCGACGCTGCATCTCGGTGTATGATTGCTACAGACATTCTCTATAATCTCAGGTACTTATGCTCGCTCTGTATCCGTCCGGTCACCTCAAGAGCTGATCTTCTTAGACCTGTGTTCATCCCTCGGCCCAAACGCTGCCAGTGGTCGAACTGAACGGAAGCAGAGATGCAACAGAAGGTGTCCTTAATCTACAGAGCAGGGTCATATCTATTACTGATTATGGCAGGGGTGAGCTCGTTTCACTGTGACACTCGCAGCTTCGCCTAGAAGATTAATTGCGAAACACAGCCTTTTCTCATCCTGCGCGACATGGGGCGCACTATAGCAACTGTAAATTTTCTGATACTTCAAAGTGCTTATCATGAACAGAAAAAAGGCTGTGTACAGCGAGAAAGTTCTCTGTGGCTGAATCGCGCGTTTGGCAACCAATGTTCGGTACTATTTCCCCCCAATCTACTGTCGCAATTATGTTAGCTGACTCTACTTGTTGTGCTTTCGTTGCTTTGGTCACCGCCACATGATAGGGCTATCGACACCCTGAAAAAAATGTATTGGCCCGTGCTCCTATATCTCTGTTGTTGCGCTATTGCCTCGGTAAGTCAGCGTTTCGTAGCTTCACTCAGTGCGCTGACTCATATCATCAGGCACGTACCAAGTATGACTACGTGATTCTTCAAGCAGTATCTCGCTTGTTTGGTTCCTGGGACCCGAGTACTACGTCCATCAATGCAGATGCGCCAAGTGCTGTCGGGGCGCTGGGTTGGCGCGACGCCAAGCGGCTAGCTCGCCTCTGGCAGATGCGATGTTTGTGGTCCGACAGCTGGCTCAGTTCGCTTCTCGAGCTGACAATAAAATCAAAGCAGGTCGCCGTGCTGCAGTATTTAAGGTGCAATACGTTGGATTGTCTGGCCAGGAGCTTTCGTGCTACGGTGGTTGAACGTTGCCAGTGACCGATGATGCTTCACCCGACTGTGCTTACATCCTCTGTTACGCTCTTCGCGTTTCTGCAGTTCGCAGCTGCACAAAATCCTAAGACGTGCTCACCACCGTCAATCTCCCCTGCTGCGTTTGCAGCTACCAAGTTTGACTACGTGGTAATAGGCGGTGGTACCGCCGGCCTCGCCTTAGCATCCAGGTACGCACGCAGCTTTCCATTCTCATGATTGTACAGCCGCTCATGCCGCCATGTCGAATTCTAGACTGGCAGATGACCATTCTATCAAGGTTGGGGTGATTGAAGCGGGACTCTATCATCCCAGGGAGCCCCTGATAGACATACCAGGCGAGTGCTGCGATGACTCCTCGGAACGTTCTCGAGTTGGCTAACGTGGTGTACAGCTAATGTTGGAGCTGCTGCTGGGAACCCAAATTTCGATTGGGAGTTCGTATCGGTCCCTCAGCCAGGACTCAATGGCAAACAAATGCCTGTTCCCAGGTAATGTTTCCCGTTTTGCAGTATGACAGAGGCATGTTTTCTGAAGATATTCATAGGGGAAAGATGCTCGGAGGGTCCAGTGGCTTGCACTTCCTCGCATGGAACAGGGCATCGAGCCCAGAATACGACGCGTGGTCATCTTTCGCCAAAGCGTTTGATTGGACCTTCAAAGGTTTCTTGCCGTTCTTCAAAAGGACCACTACCACGCAAAGGAATCAGACAAACACCTTCCCTGGCATCGCTGCTAACGAGACGACGGCCGACTTTGACCCTCGTTATGTCGGGTTCGAAGGTCCGATTCAGGTTAGTGAAATCGTACAAGTGCGCAAAGTTTTGCTCACTCGTAGATTCGGATGTGAGCAGTCGTCTTACAATGACATCTATACCGACCCGGTTTTCCCATTCGTGGAGACCTTGAACAACCTTGGGATACCGACCAACCCCAACGCCGTATGTCGCCATGTATCCATCCTGGTAGCTGTGACTGAACTGCATTTAATTCTCATTTTTCAGGACAACGGTACTGCAGCAGGCGTTTTGAACTCGAGGTCATCTCTGGATCGTACGCGAGGAGTCAGATCTTATGCTACGCAGTACTACTGTCGGTCCGAGTCGCAAAAGAACTTCATCGTTCTAACAGGTGCTCAGGTCAGTATCTTGTAAGTGCTCGTTGCGGGGATTCGCTGATGTGCTAGTTGTATTGAAGGCCACGAAGATCCTACTTCACGGTAGAGGTGGCTCTTATACCGCAACCGGCGTCCAGTTCGTCGTCAATTCGACACAGCTTACCGTGACAGCGAGCAAAGAGATCATCTTATCTGCTGGTTCAATACAAACGCCTCAGCTTCTTGAGCTTTCTGGTGCGTAAAACCTTGTTTTCTAGCGTGTTCGGTTTTTATCGTAGTACCGTTCACAGGTATTGGGAACTCGACTCTGCTCAAATCGCTGAACTTGACGACCCTGATTGATCTTCCGGGAGTGGGTGAGAATCTTCAGGTGCGTATTGCTAGGAAGCCAAGGGGGATATGCACATACTCAAAAGTCATCTGTTCACACTAGGATCACGTCTTTTCTGGTGTCGAATATGAAGTCAAGCCAGGTGTCCTCACTTTTGGTGCGTTTCCAGCGGTACACGCGACCTACATCACGCTGACAATGCTTCAGACGCTCTTCATAACAATGCCACCTACGACGCTGAGCAGACTGCCCTTTAGTGAGTTACTTCACCGCAAGGAGTTGAGGCCTTCTCATCAAACCTTTCCTACCTAGCAACGCCAACGGAACTGGGTTGCTTGCCGCCTTTGACTCGACTTTGACCTGGCTCCCATTCCAATTCTACCTCAATTCCACAGAAGTACAGACCATGGCAGCCATATTCGATAAAGTACCTGTCAGAAACGGGACTCTTCAGCCGCTTCAGCACGCCATCCACCGCCAATGGATTAATCAAGCAGTGGTCCCAGAGGTCCAGCTGATTCTCCACAACGGGGGTCAAATCGCCCCGATTATGCCGAATTCTAGCTACTTCTCCGCATACTGCGGCACCTTGGTTTGTCCCTTTCCTCACTTTATCTATGTTTCTTGTTTTGGCACACGGCAATTTTTGATATACTGTGTCTGCAGCATCCATGGGCGCGTGGTACAGTGGTAGGTCAAACCGACTTTGCGTTCAAGCCTTGTACTGCAGAATCTGATGTTCGGATTTGTAGCATATCAATACTACAGATCCATTGGCGCATCCAGTCATTGATGAACGTTACTTTGACAATGACTTTGGTAAGCTCGTCGTGACGTTTCGAACGGCTACACACCGTCTTACTATGCGCGCCGCTAGACGTTCAAGCTGTTCTTAGTGGCGTCAAGCTACTGCTGAAGCTGCAGCACATTTCCCCTCTGTCGGATATCATTGCAAGGAGGAACGCTCCGGCCGAAAACATCCAGTCAGACGAAGATCTTATCAAGTACGTGCCTATACACCCCAAACCGACAATGTTTGCATCTATCTAACGCTTCATTCTTTCTCTTTTTTCCTTTCAGCTACATCAGGTCCAATGCTTTGGTAAGACTATCTCGCCTCACACGCTACTTTGAACACCGACTGATGTTCGTGTCTAGTCTTCCTCGCACCCTGCTGGAACAGCCGCCATGGCCCCACTGGAAGACGGAGGCGTCGTCGGCGCTGATCTCAAGGTCTACCATACCACGAACCTCAGAGTCGTAGACGCAAGTGTTATGCCTATCATCGTTGGCGCGAACTTGCAGCAGACTGTCTACGCGATAGGAGAAAAGGTGAGGCTGTTTTCTCTTGGGAGGCGGCAACGTCCGGAATTGTCGGGTTGCTGATGCTTTGATTTAGGCCGCAGATATTATTCTGAGGGGGCATTAGTAGTATGAGGTCCAGGATGCTTACTGCAGCCGTCTTGCGTTTCTTGTTGTCGTTTATCAGTTACATGAATCTGCGAACTTTTATTGAGCGATACACCACTTCATACGCCGGTCGTTGCTACTTATCGAATCGAAATCATAACACTCCGACGTGTTTGGTCTTTCCGATGTATACCTGGCATATGAGACCCATGAAGTCATGAGCAGGAGTTCACGTATGCAACCCAGATCATATCGCCTAAAAGACTACCTGTGGTCCGAACAATGCAGATCAACTCGGACTCCGGATGCTAACTTACAACGACTACTGCCAATCCACTCCGCCACGAGCAGCAGCTTGAAGCCTGAACAGACCTTTGACAGAATACATTTGAAGGCTCATCCATGTTATAATGATTCGCTTCCAATACTACTGACAACTTGAACGTTGTAATTACTGGCGGGCAGTGTGGTCACTCGAGACTGTTACAGACAGATTTCATCGTGCTCATTAGATATTCGGGGGGTAAACCTGTCCAATTGCATGGTTCAAAACACGTAAGTTACGTATAAAACAGCCATCGCTCTTCGCCAACAACGCCACTCCAAGAACTCATCCCTCGATTAAACCCCACTTTGTGTCCATCCCAAACCTTTTCAAGTTGTTGGATCGCAATGGCAGCAGCGAACTCATACAGTCTTGCAAAGAATCTCATCGTCCCACCCCTCCGAGTTCACACCGTGAAAGACAACAAGCAAATCCTTCGGATCGACCTCCTTCTTGATGCTCAACAACCTCGCGTAATTCGATCCCCACTGCGCTTCCTGCCAGTCGCTCTCTAACACATCAGCCTAAATACGAATCAGCACAACAGGCTATATTTTCCACCAAAACAAAGCAAGGACACTGAACCCACCTCGTTGAGATACTGTCCACCCAGCGGAATAGGTGCCAACTGCTGGAAAGGAGCGATCTGGGCATGAGTAGCTTGCTGGGCGGCGAGATAATCGCTCGCGTTCGTCGTCTCGTTGAAACTGACGATGATCGTCATGTCCGCGATCGCGCCTCTCCAAGCAGGGGTCACAGCTGTCGCATTACCGGGGACTGTAGAGACAACTCCGCCTCCGACCATGCTGGCATAATAATAAAATGTTCACTCGTCAGCAAGTCGGAAACTTGAGGATTTAGTGTGAGAAGGGTTGCTCACTAAGGAGTACCCGCAGGCACGCTCACGAAGGCCTTTGCGAGCACTGCAGCGTTCTCCGGCGCCGTGAGGTTCCGCGGGAGGAGCCACGACGACAGATACGCCCTCTGCCCCGAGACATGGAAATTGGAAAAGTTGAGACCGAAGCCCAAAGAGGTGTCATCGAGATTGTCGTGGACGAACGCTTGGAAGGATGGGTAAGGATGCGTGATTGCCAAAGACACGTTCACACCCTCAACCTGCATCGATGCGTTGTAGAACGAGTTGAGAGCAGTCAGTGCGGCGGGGTTGGTCGGTGGAGTTCCCGGGGAGACGAGGGTCAGGTACAGTTGGTTCGAGAAGTAAGGCCAGACGCCTCCCCATCCCGAGTCTGACATGCCATTGTGATGTTGGTTCCAAAGTGTGATGAGACTGAGGAAGGAATCATCCGAATCTGCTTGAGCTGCATAGAATGCAGCGGTGAAGGGGACATTGGGGTGCGTCCTATGCGTAACGGATGTCACTACACCGAAACTGGGCGCTCCGCCGCCACGCAAAGCCCAGAAGAGGTCTGTGTTCGTGAAGGCGTTTGCGGTCACAAGAGTGGCATTTGGAAGCACTACTGTGTACTGCAAGATGTTGTCAACCCCTAGATGATTGACGACGTTCAAGCTCTCGAGACGGATAAATCCAGAAACGTAAGGTTGCGTACCGAGACCGAAGAACGGCGAAAGAATACTGTGACCGCCACCGACGGGCCATCCAGCTCCAGCGCCGACAGTACCACCCACACTAAATCCTCCAGCAATCGAACGGTTGTGCTGATCCGCAAGCTCGTAGAGCGTTCCCCACTGGACACCAGGCTGAATGGTGACAGCTATACACGACATTCAGAGATAACCCAGCAACATATGGCGTATGGAGTACATACCAAACTGCCCAGGCGTTGATAAAGGTGCGTTGGTCGGAACGAAAGAGTCGGTAAAGTTGACTGCCTGCATATGATGAACCAAGAGCTCGACGGAACCGACACCGAATGCACGACCCAGAAGCTCATGACTGTTCGCACACACGCAAGCCTTCACATGAGAAACAAGCCTGAATACATGTTCACGTCAAATGCTGCTTACCCAGTGTTCCGAACGACCAAGTGCAGATTATGCTGAGAGGCAAAGGCGACGGTCTTTTGAATATCCACCACGGTAGTCGCGTTGATCGCGTACACCGGGACGCGACCTTGAGAGCACACCACGCCTGGTAAAGGATCAAACGGACATTGGAGGATTGTCCCGTTCGACAAGAGCTCGTCCTGAAAGTTGATGAGCTGGACGGTGTTTCCAGCATCTATGAGAGACTCCGGATCGAACTGCACGGCGCTCCGACTGGCGCACTCGGCAACGTTGAAGTTCGAAGACGAGTTGTAGCAGACAGAGGCAAAGGGTCTTTGATTTGAGATGAGAGGCTGGCTGAGCCCTTTTGCAAACGTGTTCCATTGTGACTGCGGAGGGAAACAAGAGTCGCCAGGTAGACACTTGCACGTGGTTTTTGCGGACACGGAGGTGACGAGGGCGAGGCCAAGCAGGACGGCTAACCGGAAGTGCATGGTGGGTTAGTTTGGGGGCTGATGGGCACAGCTGGCGTATGCTCTGAACAGGTTGCTTGTTATTAGTCGGGGTCGTGTGCGGCAGCTTGCTAGTCATCCCATGATGCAGATACATACATATATCCCGCCACCGGAGGGGTCGTCCGATCATCATTTACGGTCGCCTCTCACGACGCCTCTTGCAACCGCTATTCCCGGACGATTGATATCAGCGCTTTCCTGAACAGTCTGCCGAGGAACTGACAGATACGCTTCGCGCTCAAAGCCTGATGCGAGATATTGGAGGCGGTTGTCGACTGATGAGCCCACAATGCGGGAGACGGCGCGCATCCTGCGGCGGTTCGCGTGCTGTGGTTCGGGCGCACGCATGAGGCGACGATGCTCCCGGGGCGCATCATCTGTGAGTATACGCGTCGGGTGCACGAGAGACAATGAATGAGCGATTAATCCTGCTGGGCTTACTTCCGTAATGATGGGCGGGCGCGTGTGAATTACACTGAGGCGGACTGGTGGCAATTCCAAGTCGCCGACTGCCCTCGCCCAGCCAAAGGCAGCACGGCACTGCGATGCAAAGTAACTCCGATCGATGATTGACGTACTCCGTCACGGTCGGACTACGTGTAACTTTTCACAACCCGCCCATACTGTTGGAATTGGCTGTACTCGGGGCCGTAAAAATATTTGAGATCATCAGCAACCCGTGGGCTGAGGTCCAATACATCGGCACACAAAGTGTTATCATTCTCTGCAAAGAAGGGGAATCAAGTCAATCTTACAAGGAGCGGGAGAAAACGCGCACCATATGACTCCATTGCTCGCCAATTTATTCTATTCTTGGTGATTACGACGTTTCTGCAGCGCTTGTGGCTGACTGTGCGCTCATACTGAGACTTCCTCGGCACTATTACAGTGTCCGGCCACTAGATCGGGTGCGTATCAACGTTGGTGCCGCGCGCTGCAAGCAGACCAAAGACCCACACTGGCAGGGAAGCCGATAAGTATAAGCCCTTGCCACCTTAGTCGGAATATACCAAGGCACATCCTAGTGCAAGGGCCGATACATGTTGCTTACTGAGGGTATTTGAATGGGTGAGAACACGGTCACGGGTATATGCGGTGAGTGCTATCTGAAAGAAGCTAACGCGGTCGTACGTACCACCGTCGAGTAAACATTACACTGGTCGAGACTTTCCCCATACTCGAGGCAAGCCCTCGTGAGTTTTGTTATCTGGTAATGCACACGCAATCCTTCAGGGACGTATTGACGTCTGTGGCAGCGACAAAGAGTATGATTACGATTTGTGATCGCCAACAGCTGAATGACTGCAGCGGTGACCTGCTGAATCATGATGTTAGGCGAAATCAAAAAAGAAAATGGAGAGTAACACACCGCCACTGAGTCCAGGTCTCCTCGACAATCTGGAGAAAATGTCAAAACTGACGGGTATATGCGTTCCATGTCATATTTCTGAAGGCTTTGGGGTGTACACGGGAACTTACACGTACGTGCAAGGCATCGAAGGCATGATATGTACTAACATCTGCCAACTTTCAGGGTGTTTCTATCTCAATGAATCTCCCACTAATCTCCTATGACTCGGAGAAGCATATAGTGAGTGTTCGTCGTTTTGCGACTGTCGACATGAGAGTCTAGGAGAGAGTCTAGGAAGCGCCAGCGAGCGGTTGTTGCGCGCTCCGAGGCGCGGAGAACACCGTCACTTATGTAATTGGTCGACACAGTGTTGGTCTTTTACAGCATTGGCTTTGGCCAAGCTCCAAGACTTGTGCCATGATGGACGCAGCGTCTGATAACGGGCTGTACGTATACTCGCGCAGCAGCAAGTCAGTCTCGCATGGATGCTACCGTCTCAGGGACCACTACTAGCTTCACTCGCTCAAGTTGTACGCAAAGGTAAGCATTGCACCATGTAGCCATCTAGTCTCTGCATCGCTATGCGCGAATCACTGAACTGCATGTCACAGGCTTGCAGGGCCCATGTTAGCGGTGATCAGTGATCACAGGCCTACAAAGTCACTTGCAGACGTTGCGTACCATGCGCTGGTGTAACGAGTATACGTTCCGCCGCCGGTTGTTGTATCGGCATCAGTACCCCAGACTTTGCTAAACAGGGCCCGGTTCTTGTTTCTCCAAGTGAGTCAGTGTTAATCGAGTGTTCCACCGTTTAGTCGTTAGTAAATGGCCTCAATATGAATTGCAGTGTTCGCTGTTCGACGCGGGTCTCGCACCACTGGGGATACCCCCCGAATCCTCTCCTAAGCTCGCTGTCGCTTATGCATATGCAATATCGTTCCGCAGCTGCGACCGAGCCGCTGGCATCAAGGTGCTGTTCAGCAAGCTAACCGCCTCCGACTCAACTCTGAGCACTTTTTCAAATCTCATCTCTCATCTGTCAACAGGACTGAAAGTGTTTCCTCTTGGCATAACCTGCTTGGTGAGGTGTCACCCATCTTTACGCACTTGTATAAGTTGTACGCGCTCTGGTCTTACGCCGCGCTGAATATATAGTTGAATTAAAAAAAAATAAAAACCTGCTTGGTGCTTTGCCCTACTTACATCCGCACAGGCATCAACATTTGGGCCCTTCGGTCATAACCCACTAATAACAGTATCCGACCGATGTCACTGCCTGTCATCATTGGTATATTTGCCGGCCCACTAACCGTGACTGCACAGCAACCCCGCGGTTGCACAGCAATATATGTTGTGTGACTGTCCACATCGTGAGTAGATCATCTCCGGGCTGAGCGTTTCACACGATGAGATCTGCAAACTTAACCGCAGGAATCACCCTCCTTACGAACCCGGTGGCACTCCCGCATGTCCCGACTTCCCGAATCCGCCGGGGGGTTCTTGTGCCTTATTCTATTGTAAATGCCGTATCACCTATTCCGAGCGACGCATGGCAGGATATTCGGTCGACCTTGCAGATATAAGTCAAGCTGCGAAGGCTGTCAATACAATCGCCGGGCGGTTGAACTGCACCACCAACATGATAGATATCAATCAATGTTCAACACCGCGCAGCATTCAGACAACAGTGTTTTTTCTCTTAAGGCGGACATAATCATCACAATAAGCCAACACCCCTACAGTCGCGCAGTTGAACAAAGGACGCAGAGCACAGCACAAAACAACTCTAATCAATACAATGACAGTATCTGAGCGAAAAAAAAATCACAATCGACGTCTCTAGAAACGCTTTGATGTGGCCTCTGCCCGCATTTTCGTCAAGAAGATCCTGTCCTCCTCGCTAAGCTCGTGCTCGAACGCCTGTAAATGTGGCGTGGCGTCCACGAACCGCTTGCGGACCATCTCGGCATGGTGTGCGCTGCGAGGCTTGATCGTGCATTGGAATGGGTTCGGTGCGCTACCCAGTGCCTGTATAATACAAAGAAAGACAATAATTCGCCGATAGAGCGGGATGATATGAGCTCTTGTCATGAATGAAAAAGGACAAGCTGAAACTTTTACCTGCGCGTAGTTCCAGATGTCGGGCTTGATCTCCTGGCTTTTCTCGTCGCGAGCAGGACTGAACTCGAAGGCCCACAGCAGGTTCATCGCCACAACGGCCTGTTGTCGTGTGAAGAACGTTGTCAGTCACCATCAGATGCGGATGACGAACATGGCAGGGGGGCAAAACCTCACCAGAGAATATTTGGCAACATGAATACCGGCACAGACACGCTGCAACAAAAGAATTTTTCATGATCAGCGGCCAAGATGAGAGGGCGAGGGTGTTCAGGAAGCCTGCTCACCCGTCCTCCGCCGAAAGCCATATCGTTCCTCTGTCCTGGGACATCCTTCGTCTTGGTTCCTACGTCCGACTTCATGTACCTGTCCGGCCAGAACCATTCGGGGTTTTCATAGACATCTGGGTCATGGAAGATACCCCCTATAATGATGAAGGCGTCCGTCAGTCATGCACAACCCAATACCATCGGATCCGCAGGGAATTCTTACACATGTTGGCGATGATGTCGGTACCTTTGGGAATCTTGTACCCATTGTACTATGGCGTTGACAGACGTGTGAGAGATAAATCCTAAAAGATGCAAAATTGTTCGCGACATACGAAGAGATCCTCCGTTGCCGAGCGGGGGATTAGAGGGGCGTTCGGCCTAAATCGGTGAGTTTCTTTAGTGATGGCTTGAATATACGGCAAGTTCTCGAGGTCATCAAACTCTGGCGCGCGATCATGGCCGACGACTCTGTCCAGCTCCTCGTGCGCCTTCTTCTGACATTCCGGGAAGGCGATAATTCCGAGAATGAGCGAGTTCAGATAGGAGGACGTCGTGTCCGAGCCGGCCTCCATCAACACGCCGCCGAGGTACCTAGTCAACGGCAACACACAATTCAGTACAGTTTGATAAAAAGGCGCGGTAGAAGCGAGAATTCTTTGAATTCTTACCCAACCATCTCACGATCCAGGCCCCATTCCTGCGACCTCGCGAGAATAGTCTCCATATAGCAGCCGTTGTCTTCCTTTCGCCTCTCTGTCTCTTCCAACAGACCAAAGTAGAGCTCGCGCTGCAAATCTCGGACCTCGCGCACGACCGGCTTCCATTTGGCGAGCGGCTCGGGGAAATACTTGAGGAACGGCAGGTGGTCGACTGGCGCGAACGAACCGGGGAAGAGAAGATATTCCCAGATGTGTTGGACGTGGAAAAACGCGGTAACCTCCTTTGTGGTAAACTGAGGCGCGCGCTTCCCGAACACGACGGACAAGATCACAGACGAAGCAAAGCGCTGCACGGATGTGAACGCTTTCTACAGAGAGCGCAGATCACAGAAGGATCGGCGGTTGAGTAAGACAGCAAAAGCAAAAGAACGCGACGTACTTCGGGAGTTGTAAGAAACTCGTACATGAGCTGCGCGCTTTCCGAATCTTGCAGTGGCCTGTGTGTCTTTGCCGCGGTAAGGTTGAGTACCTCATGTGCGCCTCGCCTCAGAGAGCGCCACTTGTCACCTAGTCGGGATCAAAGATAAGGTCGAAGAGGCTAATGTTCTTTTGACACTGCACACACCGTATCTAGCCCTACAATCCCCATCAGTATTAGAGCTCAATCTGTCAATGATAACGGACGACTAACAAAACCATGTTCAGACCGCCACTGGTGACTTGATCAGCAAAGTAATTCGGAGGTCGGTCAGCGGTGATGTTGGAATTCTTGTCGATAATCTCATTGAAGGCTTTTGCTGACGAGATAACCACCATGGTTCCAGAGCCGATCTTCAAGCTGTAGCAATCGCCGTATTGACGGGACCATTCTGTAAATCTGAGAAGACGTCAAAAGGCTGAGGTATAGAACAAGGAGTAGTGGATGTGCCGACTTTAGATATGCCCAGGCCTTGGGGAAGATGTGCAGGTTGCCCAAGATCGGCACAGTCGGTGGTCCGGGAGGCAGGAAGCCTTCTCGCGTGCCAATGCGACTCAAGCGGTATACCGCATACGCAAGAACGAGGGCAGCGGCGACGTAGGTAGAAGAGATCATGATGAGGAAGGGATCGTCTGCACAGCGATTCACAGTGATGAGCCACACTATTTAAGATTGGTACTTTGTGGTGGGAAGGAAATACGAGACCCACAAGTGGTGCCAGACCGCAAATCTTGCGCACTATTTTTTCCACAACCGCGATGTGTTGGTTTGGAACTGACTTAGATGGAAAGACCGTCGTCGGGATATGTTCAACCGCTGCCGGGATATGTACAATGGCTGTCGAAGCGCTTTGACGCAGACCCACGTAAGGATAGCTGTATGGCTAGCGTGCAACGAGATTGATGTCTGGCACCCCTGACGAAGGCGCGTCAGCCGCTACATGGGGAAAAGCTGAGCTGCAAGGCTTAGTCTGCATCAAAATTAACAGGGACATCACAAGAAGACAATGTCGCACCTAACGGTGCTGCTTCGCTGAATGTCGCACATGTCACTCGTAGTCCCGACGTCAGCACGCAGGCGTTCGGGTGAGGAGAATGGGCGGGGGCACCGGCTAGCATAGACGCGGCAGCCAAGATATCGCGGTCGCGAGCCTATTTGGGGCAATGTTTGGCAAAGCGCATGCACACGTACAAGCGGCTACGCGTCACTGTAGCTGTAGATCCCCTCAGAGTAATTTGCCTTGGTCAACTAGGTAGATGGCGATCCCTGATCGTTCAACCGGTGTGTTAGTACTAGCGCTGCGCAGATATTGTAGAATATGTGACCTCGTACCATTTGCAGCGACAAACATTGTCAACATACACCCAAGTGTCCATGAAGACATGTACTATCGTGATGTGCTATTGTCGAGATGGTTAGAACCGATTGCAACAGGACATATCTGGACATGTCCACTTTCAGAACGCGAGGAGAAATATGATTGAATTACCATAATAACCAAAGACAGGATCACTCGTCGCTTCGAAGATACGAGCATCCGACGGTGACACCGGGTTGAGCGCTTCAGGGAATTTCATAGACTAGGCGACGGTGCTGGTGAGAACATCACTGGAAAGCGGTTCTCAAGTCAGCATCGCTGAAATTTGACGCATAAATAGGGCTCGACCGCGTTTCAACGCACAACAGTCACCCTTCTCCACTCACCATGTCTTCGTCTTCATCTTCAGAATCCCAGTCTTCTCCCCAGATGCTCTACCTTCCCGAAACGATGAAGAACTGGCCCTGGCCCAGAGCCATCAACCCGTATTACGAGGAAGTGACACGCGAGTCGAATGCCTGGTTCAAGTCTTTCAAGCCGTTCAACGAACGTTCTCAATACGCATATGACAAATGCGACTTCGGTAAGAGGACTGTGCAGAAAAATACGATGGGAGCTAACCATGACTTGCGACAGGACGTCTTGCATCCCTCGCATATCCAACGATTAGCAGAGAGCATCTGCGCACAGGGTTAGTGACAATACTCCGACCACTTGAAGTCTACTTACGTATCTTTGTTGGTATCTATAGCATCGACTTGATGAACGTTAGTGGACGATAGCGAGTGAAACGGCTACACGCTAAATTGTCCTATTAGGTCTTCTTTGTGGTAGATGAGTACACAGACGTCGAGCCGATGCCCGTCGTCCGCGAAATGATCGACGTGGTCATTGATGCGCTCCATAACCCGCACAAGCCTCGTCCCGAAGGAGAAATCATCCTCGGCGAAATCACTAGACAGTCAGTGAGCTCAACAAACCAGCATCAGCGCAATTACTCACAATCTCACGCAGATTCTGGGAGCGCGGCAGCAGGACTGCCACTCCCGAAGCAGCACGCCATATGGTTGAGGCATTCACAGATTACTTGGAAAGCGTCGTGGTCCAAGCCGGAGATAGAGACAATGATACGTTCCGCACGGTTGAGACCTACATGCATACCCGCCGACAGAACATCGGTGCCCGGCCTTCGTACGTGCCTGGCGAACTCCACCTGAGCATCCCGGACTATGCGTTCTACCATCCAGTCATCAAGGAGTTGGAATATTTGATCGCTGATCTGATCATATTAGATAACGTATGTTGATTTCTAAAGATACGGCGAAGAAGCAGATTGACTTACCCCTTGCCGACAGGACATTGCTTCCTATAACAAGGAGCAGGCAGTTGGAGACGATCGCCACAACATTCTTACGATTGTTATGCATCAATTCGACCTCCCTCTTCCGGAGGCCATGAAATGGGTGGTCAAGTACCACGAGGAGACTGAGGCAAAATTCCTCGACGGTCTCAAGAGGGTTCCTTCTTGGGGTAAGGAAGTTGACGATCAAGTCGCGGTTTACATCGAGCACCTGGCCAACTGGCCGCGCTGCAACGATTGCTGGAATTTTGAGAGTGGGAGGTATTTCGGCAGCAAGGGCCTCGAAATCCAAAAGTCTCGTCATGTTCCGCTTCTGCCCAAGAGGAAACAGGCCACTGATCTCCACAAAGAAGACGTTATCGTCCCGCTGGTTGATGAGATGTAGAATGGTAGAACAACTGTCACGAACGTGGGCAATGTATAGAGTTAGCGAATGGACTTTTGTTATTGGATTAGAGAGCAATGATACTCACTTGCATCTGCATCTTGTGATGAAGTGCATCTTACGCCATCTCCGTGTTCAACACGGACATGCCAGTAGGTGGCATTCCGGTTCCCCCATGATGAACTACTGAGCGGGTAGGCAAACAGCTAGTGCGTCAGTCTATGCTTCCGTGCCACGCTCGCATTGCACCTTCGAAATGTTCCACAGCTGGATACGAAAGAGTCGGGTTGTGGAGGTTCAAACGCGGCAGTAGTAGACGACAGACGTTGGTCCTTGACGAACAACAGTTTGAATGGATAGATCGCGCGCAACCAGACGCAAGACAGGCAACTTGCATACTAGAGTGGTCTGGTAGCATCAGGTGTGCCGTTATAAAAAGAGCTACTGGTCGCCATGAGTGTTCACGGAGAGAGCACTGCGCCACGCGGCAGGCGTCGGGCTAATTCCATATTTGGTATTTGAACGCTTTGTGGCTGCACAGCGGGTGCAGTTGCGCTCGCGTTCAATTGTGGAGATTTTCTGCAGGACAAGTAATAATCGCATCGCCATAAAAGTCAGTACGCCTCTGACACCGGTCTTACTACTGTCATGATCATCTAAGCCGTAGTACCGCAGGAGAGAACACCCGAGGAGATGTGATTTTTGAACATCTTCGCTTGAACTTACGGATTCGTCGGAGGTTCAACGGCGATTGCTTCGACATGCTTCATGTTTCATGACGCTTCAAGCGATAGCCAGAACAAAAACTTGAACGTACCCTTGAACTCAAACGCATACCAGATGGTTTCCAATTCGACACATTTCCCCGAACACTTCGTCATCGGCGCGGAACAACATATTGGTCATTCGAAAGACAGTAGAAGCCACCATGAAGACAATCGAGCAACTGCCGAGTCTGACCAATATTCCGAGGATACGCTCGCAGCCTGGCAGTGAAGCCCCAAACCCAGTCATACTCATGCTCAGGCATCAAACGCCGCACGAATCAAGTCCACGGAGGTTTCGTTTCTTGGTACAATGTCGCACGTGAACGGTTTAGGGTGCCTATTCATGATAAAAACACGATGATCAAATTTCATCAGCAACAACGTCACCGTCAAACCCGCGTCTCAATGACGAGTGCGCCTACCTCACTCCATGCTCTCGATATTCGAGGTCTATCGGCATCGGCACACCGTTCTCGTCGAGGGTGGACGTGATCTTGAACGCATAACAGATCGACGCCACAGCAATCCAAAGTGTGTTCTCGGCGAGGTCTTTGCCTGGGCAGATACTACCAAACGCAACAAATCGTGAGTTAAGTCGACCGTCGTTAGATAGTAGTGAAGCGTATTCACCGCCGACCGAAGCCAAAGGCAACGTCCCTGGGATCGTTCTGAGGTGTGCGACCTTCGCCTGTCAGGAATCGGTCCGGATTGAAACGAGAAGGATCAGGGTATACACGTTCGTCGTGTAGCATCGCCCTAGATATGCCAACTAATGACTCAAGAAGATGAACAAAGTATAGGAGACTAACCATTGGTTAGCCATGATGGTGCTGTTGGCCGGTATCAGGTATCCTTCGTACGTGTCATCTTGCGACACGCGGTGCGGCGTACCTAGTATCCCAGGGAATGGTCATCTCATAGCTCGTCGGTGGTATAGCTGTCAGTCACCGCTTACCAACTGGAGTCGCTGCACCCCATCTGTTAGAGTTCAGATATACTCAGTAACCCATATGATACCAGGTGACATGCGCACGCACCGCAATACCTCAAGTATCACGCATTGCAGATAAGGCAAACGCACTTTATCCGAAAAGTCGGGCAATCTATCCCTGCCAATCACGAGATCCATCTCTGCCTGAATCCGCGCTTGCACGATGGGATTCGCAACAATCATCGTGAACGCCGTCATCATCGATGACAGAGTCTGTAGCAAATCATATTAGAGACGGTAGCGTTCGTAGTATACCAGCTTACTGTGTCAAGACCACCTACGAGACAGACACTTCCTCAATATATGCTATCGTCGACCTAAAAATTAACTCACCAGAATAGACAAGGGCAGCAGTGCCCCGAGCACCTTCGTCATCCGTGCCCTTGGTTTCTTCCAGTATTTTCGTTGTGTAGCAAGGCGTGGCAGTCCCTTCGGCCTTGATAAGACAGATAAGACAGAACACTATCCCGAATTGACTATCCACACTCACCATTTGCTTCTTGACTTGTTCAAAGGGAATATTGATGAACGCCTGTAGATTCTCTTTGGTCCCTGGAGGCACACTCTTGATACTCGCGCCAGGGAACCAGTCAGGGATGAAACGAACTGAAGGACGGGTCAATAACATAGTAAACCTCTGAATAAAGGCGTACTCACGCCAAGGGACGAAATCTACTATATGGGCACCAATCGCGCCGGCGGCTTCGATGGTAGCGACACCCTTGTCTGCGAGTTTGATAAACTCGTCATCGTCAGACTCAACTCTGTGGCCGTACGCAATCATCATCGTAACACCTGCCGCCATGCTATGCGGTACAGTCGTAAGACGCTTGTAAGCATAATCTGATGAAGCATACGACCATACCGTCGAATGTGGTTGCGGTATGACTTCGGATTGGTTAACATTTCATGCAACATCTGGCGTGTTTCTCGCAGCTGGATGCCGTAGTAATCTTGCAGACGGCCCTTTTGGAAGTAAGACTGCATGTATTTTCGCTGTCTTTTGGACTTCTCGCCATAGTCCATACTCGTCAGCGAGAATTTCTAACGAGACGATCAACCAAAAGAACTTTTTCCAAGTAGAGATGGCGTCATATGCGCACCCAACCAATTCTAAAACATCCTCAGAACGTAGGAATATGGTAGGGTGACACAGCCACTTACACTTCGTTTGCCATGGTGAACTGTGGCCTGTAAGAGTATATCGAGCTTCGTTTGTCGAGCAATTCGAATGCCACGGCGGCCGAATTGATGACAACCATAGTCTTTCCGAACGTCTCCAGATAGATCAAGTCGCCTGCATGAAAGGCGCCTGCTGTAAGTTAAAGGACGCTAGTGCAGCCTAGCCGACGCTCACCGTATTTCTTGCCCCATTGCTGAAACACCTTCCAAGCGGCATCGGACGGGACGTCAAAGACGTTTCCCAAGAGTGGCAGAGGTTTGGGTCCCGGTGGCAGCTTGCCCTTGGGTCGCGCGGCGATGACATAGGCTATGGGCACAGCGCACAGTAACCATGGGGCGTATGATAGCATTGACATTGCAAGTGTGGATCGATGGAAGAGGAAGGCCAAGGGATACGCGAAGCTGCCGGTGGTCACTGCACCGCCGCGAGATGGTGCTCTTGAGAGTAGGCTGGCATCAGAAAACCTCAAGAGCTTCTTGTTTAGCGCAGCTGCGCACCGCCATACGATAGTCCACTTTGATTGCAGAAACCCCGGATACGCCAGCGCTACAGCGTCGAGATATCCGGCGGTAGAAGGGGAACCAGAATTGACGCGAGAGACAATTCCCGTCGTCGGCAAATATCAAAGACGTCTCAATACGTGCCAACGCCGTTCTATCAGATACGAATCCGGGTTAGGACGCCTCTTGAGCGTCTTGAAATGTTCTCAATTTTGTAGCGGTGAGAGAGAAGACATAGCCGAGGGGTTGTAGGCGCGAAGAAGCAGCTGGCGGGCGTCTCCTCGACATGAGCCAGCAAAGCCCTCCATTACACCGCTCCCTCGTATCCACGGCATCGCGATTTGGGAGCTGTGCCCGTGCCTATAGTTGATGCATCAGTACGTATTGACTGTCGTCGGTATATTCCCATATGGGCGGCAAAGCTCACTTCGTGGTTGCCCTCTCAAGGCATGGCAGCCGTTCCACCTGCTGCGAATCCGAGTTCTGAAGACGTCAACGAAAAATCGTGTCATGTGTGCCGGCGCGACGACATGGACAAGGACTGATTCATTGGCCATTACTCTCGAAGCAATCTTAGTCAAGGTCCATGAGTGTTCGAAACATATAAAGGTACTGACCACGATATCGATCACTTATCGCTTTTGTAACCCGACCGCCCATCTGCAAAAACAACAGTAATGGCTGCCGCAGCTAAAACCATCCTCATTACCGGTACCTCTTCTGGTATCGGCTTGGCCGCCGCTCAGCTCTTCCACTCGAAGGGTTGGAACGTTGTCGCCACGATGAGAAACCCGGCCAAGGCGCCCGCTGAGCTGAAACAGCTCGCACCCCAAGAACGCATCCTTGTGACCCGCCTTGACGTCTCGGATTTCGAGTCCATTGAGCCAGCCGTCAAGGAAGGTATCTCGAAGTTCGGAAAGATTGATGTTTTGGTGAACAACGCTGGGTACGGACAGAATGGGCTGTTCGAGGCAATCTCGCGCGAGAAGGCAAGGGCGCAGTTCGAAGTGAACGTCTTTGGTGAGCATCTTTCTTGACTGCAATGTGGGCTTGACGTCTCTAGAACCGAACCAGAAATGGCTGACTTACTCTGTTAAACAGGTGTCATGGACGTGACTCGCGTCATTCTCCCCCACTTCCGTGCCAATAAGAGCGGCGGCATCGTCAACATCTCCTCTGGGACTGGTTCCTGGGCACTCCCCATCTCTACCATGTACTCTGCCTCAAAGTACGCGCTCGAAGGCTTCACCGAGTCCCTCTCGTACGAGTGCGCCTCCCAGAACATCTTCGTAAAAACCGTCATCCCTCACGGTGGCATCACCGGCAACAACTTCGTGCAGCGCTACGCTGCGGAGATGCCCCCGTCGACGGCGGAGCTTGGCTTGCACGACTACGACGAGTTCTTGAAGAAGACAAGCGAGAGCTTCAAGAAGATGATCGGTGCAGCCGCGACGACCTCTCAGGACGTCGCAAGCACGATCTACGGGGCTGTGACGGATGGTACAGACAGGCTGAGGTACTGGATTGGTGATGATGCGAGAGGTTTCGTGAAGGCCAAGTACGGATCCAAGAACGACGAAGAGTACATGACCTACATGAGGTCGTTCTTCAAGGACTGAACTTATCTACGCCAAAATTGAATCAAAGACCAGTCGTAAATGTAGAAAACCCACAATCGTACCTTTGTCTGCACTATACGAGAAGATGGAGAGCTCGTACGGTAGTCCACCTGACAGTGTCAACATCGCTTCTAGCCGTGGGAGACACAACCTGTGAGACTTCAGTGCTACTCGCCGACGCAACAAGCTCTGAAAGAGTACCTATGTCTTACTTGAGAAAGACATTATGTGCATAGCGGCCAGGTTGTGGACTACGTAGGGTATCATCCTCAACCATGAGCTGACTAGCTATAGCATATAATAGTCCTTCAAAACAACTTATAAGGACAGAGATAGCTGATGAATACCAATGAGTCCCTGATTGGTATCATCAATTACCTCTGCAGTGCTGGTTGCTATGCGAAAGCTTGATATTCCGAAATGAAGGGTGGGGTGGTGAAGCTGAAGGCCGATGACTGTCAGGCCGGTGAGTACAGAGTTCGAGCAAGTACTTGTTGAATTGCTTACTAGCTTTCACATGATCGTTACTAGCAAAGCTTATCTCAAGCCAACATGTCGTTACTGCTACTTAGTACGGTTTGTTACCATCTACGACGGTCGTTTACAGTGACCGTTTATGCCCTTCAGACCAACTGCACCTCTGCTGAAGAAAGCCTCAAAGTCCTCTACCTTATGGCTTGCTCGTCAGTACAAGGACCCCTACGTCCGTGCAAGACTTAGCAATCCCGTCAATTATCGTTCGCGTTCTGCGTTCAAGCTCCTCGAAGTCGAATCGCGATTCGGGTTTCTCGATGACTTCTTGAAGGAGGCCAAGAGAAGTGTAAAGTCCAAAACTTCCAAAAGGGCGAACACGCGCACCTTCAATGTCGTCGACTTGGGTGCTGCCCCCGGAGGGTGGTCCCAAGTGATTGCGGCCAAGCTGGGGCTGGCAGGAGATGAACTCGAGGAACCCTTGTCGCATCGCAAGACGGAGCAAACTAGCAACATGGCGGAATGGAAGGAGGAGATGAGCAAACGGAAGAAGATGAGTGGGATGTTCGACGAGCTGGTGGACGAGGAGATCTTGGAAATGGAAAATCTCGTGAAGAACAAGACAGGTGACGGATGGTCGACACCGCCGACCTCCAAGTCCAAGAAGAAGAAGTTTGGGCTCAACAAGGACGTCGAGGGTGCTGACTTTGGAGGTATGGATCCATTGGACTACCTGAACTCACGCGACCTCGACCAGCCATCGTCTACTACCTCCGCTCAGCAACCTCCTCCTTTACCGATAAACCTCATTGCGCTAGATATTCTACCTATGACGCCGTTGGCGGGTGTGCACACGCTGCAAATGAACTTCCTTTCTCCCGACGCTCCCGACGCCGTGACATCACTACTAGCCAAGTTGAACGCAGGTCATACGGGCAAAGGTCAGTACAAATGGTGTTGTCCTTGCATTTACCGCTCGCTAATCCTCTAGCTATGACATTCAGCGTCGTTATTGACACCGCCACGTGTGGATCTCATGCTCTCAGACCTCTCCCCACCACATACCGGCAATCGCACCGCGGACGTTTCCCATTCGGTCACACTGCTTCGCGCGGTATGGGATTTTGCGAGGAAAACGTTGAAGACGAGGTACGAATATCATCTGGAGAGAGTCAGGCAGGCGCAATGGACTCGACAGGACGTTGAACGCGAACGCGGATTGACAGGCACCGGCCAGGACATAGAACTGGACGTCGCAACAGACATTCATGGCGAGCTTGAGCACGAGAAGGAGCCACAGCGTCGAAAATCCATTCTCAAAAACGGCGGTGTCCTCGTGTACGTGCTCTCAATCTCTTTTGTTCGGAATTGCGTCTGAGATTCAAATTTCCGTGCGTAGGATCAAACACTTTGCGCATCCGATCTCGACGTCCTTCTGTCGTGTATTCCTGAACCCTTACTTTTCCAAGATCCTCTACTTCAAACCTCCCGCATCCCGCTCAGATTCGTCTGAAGGCTACTGGGTGTGTATGGGATGGAGGGGCGTGCCGGATGAGGTCACGATGGAACTTCTTGAAGAAAAGATGGAGAAGGACGTTGAGGTGGAGATGACGAAAGAGAGCCAGAGGGAGAGGGATGAGCGAAAAGAGGAGGTGAAGCAGGACGTGGAAGACCCGATGGACAATGACGCGGCAACGCAGATTGCGTTACCAGAAGGAAAAGCGCTTCCTGGACTACTCGAGACACATACGACGACGAGTGCGTCAGGCAGATATGCCCCTATGACATTGGCAAACGTCTCTGCCCCATCAGGTACTCCAGCTGACTGCACACCACCAGCTCAGACACTCTTAGTTCTTGACGAGGAGGTCTCAACAAAGAGCGTACTCACGGCAATGGATCCTTTGACTGCGCCCCCATCTGCTCAAGTGGGTGAACGAACCCCGGAAGCTGGTTCCGATACCGAAAGCGCGCATGTGTCGATAGATTGGCATCCCAAACCTCGAGGGGCTCGACCACCCAAACGATCCAAGAAACATAAGAGCAGGGAAATCAGTACAGGCGACGCCGCCTTCAACGAAGAACAGCCCATTCAGGGTCAAAACACAACACTTTCATCGGCGAGAGAACTTGTTTGATTTGTGGGCGGGCGGGTGCTACATTCATAGAGAGATGGTATTCTGTTTCACAAAATACCCACAATTTCGGTGCTCAGCTGTGTCAATCAGACGGTCTGGCACAGGTTAAGCAACAGATGGTATTGAATACAGTATGCGGCACATACCTGGCACAGGTTAAGCAACAGATGGTTTGCCCCTGTGCCAGTTCCGACTATATATACACATGTAAAGTGATCGTGGATAGTACTCCGTGTTTGGTATCGCGCTGATAGCACAGTCGCCGACTTCCCGCCTCTCCTTCCTACTCCGTCTGTCGAGGTGGGTCACTCTCTGACACCCCCCCTTGACCCGCGAGTAGTCCTAGCATCTCTACTCCTCTTGTGTGTAGTACTCGCGGTAGCAACTTGGTGAATATATCGGCCATGTTTTCCTTCCCTGATACACGTGTGAAGTCGACCTTCCCTTCGTTGACACAATTCCGGATGAAGTGTGCTCGAATATCGATGTGCTTCATCCTGGTGTGGCCGTGTGGGTCGTGCGTACAGGCAATAGTACCGTTGTTGTCACAGAACAGTGACGTGGGTCTCGACTGTGGAATCCCGAGTTCCTCAAGGAGTTGTCAGAGCCAAATGACTTGACATGCTGCGTGCGTACAGGCGAGGTATTCTGCCTCGCACAAAGAGAGGGCGACGACTGACTGTTGTTTTGAGCTCCATGCCACTGGCGACTGGTGCACTACCATGACGTATCCGGATATTGATTTGCGTCCTTCTCCGGAGCCCCAGTCAGAATCTGTGAAACCGTAGAACAGGGGGTACGCTGGATTGAGGTTTCCTAGCGTGAGACCGAGAGAGCGAGTGCCTTGTAGATATCGAAGTAAGTGTTTTGCCGCGGCCCAGTGCGCGGGTCCATAACAGGACATGTACTTTGCGAGTTCGCAAACAGCGTACGCAATGTCTGGTCTGGTGGTGGTGGCTAGATACATTACCTTACCGACGAGTGTGCAGTAAGGCAGCAATTTTACTTCGGCGTGCTCAGCCTCGGTCTTCGACTCATCTTCGCGTGTCAGTGTTGTTTTGGGCGGTAGAGGTGTTGTCGCGGCGTTGCTGAATTCCATGTTGAAAAGGCGGAGTATTGATAGGGTGTACGCCTCTTGGGACAGGAGAATCGTCCTACGCGCTCGGTTCCTCGTCACCTTGCAGCCCAACAACCATCCCACTTCGCCGTTGTTGGTGATGTCAAAAATTCCCTTCAACCCGTCTGTAACCGCGTTGGACTCTGTCTCCGTAGGGGTGGCCAGTAGTATGTCGTCGATGCTCGTGGCCAACATCGACCTGACTCCATTTTGCTCTCGTACATGCACGCTCCAGTCAGACTCGCACCTGCGGAATCCAAGCGTTTGGTACTTCTCGGTGAACTCGAGATACCATGTATGCCCTGCTTGCTTGAGGCCGTACAGGCCCTTCCGGAGACGCCAATAGCCTTTCCCGAGGATCACCGGCTTTGTCATGTAGATTTCCTCGGATAATGGCCCATTGAGGAAGGCGGTCTTGATGTCAATGTGGCGTAGGTAGAGATCTTCGTGAGCGGCTAGGGCCAGTATCGTTCGTATGGAATCCCAGCGTGCGACGGGGGCAAATGTGAATGTGAAGTCCTGGCCAGGGATCTGCGTGAATCCCTTGGCAACCAGTCGCGCCTTGAACCTCGAAATATGTCCGTCTGAGTTTTGCTTGAGGTGAAGGACCCATTTTGACTCGACAGGTTTTTGGCCGTGGGGAATGCTCTCGATGTCTTCGTATACTCCCTTTGCGCATAGCGCCTCCAGTTCTTTGTGAATGGCGGCTAACCAGTGTTCCCATTACTCGCTGCGTTCGGCTTCTCCGAGTGACTTTGGGTCCTTTGCGTCTGGATCGTTGATGGGAGAGGCGAGAATGTCGATGATTTGGGATGTAGTTGGGTCTTGTATCTCAACGTCGTGTGTGAGAGCGCTGAGAATTAGTTCTTTGTCAATCGGCAACCCCCCCTCGCTCAAATACTTGGCATTGCTGTCCTTATACCTGGACGGCAGTGTACGAGACTGGCGTGTCAGCTCACGCGTCTGTGTTGCATCTTCAGCCGGTCTTGACCCCACCGGGGCACTGAGATCCTTGGCAGCCTGTAAGGGCGCTAGAGCGACGTGTCTGCAGGACAGAGGTCAGATCTCGTCTCTGATTGTATGCCAGAGGGTACGTACTGATGCAGTGTAGCGTCAGCGTTCATTTGTTTATCGCGAAAACGCGCGTCGTTGTCCATGAGGACGTCATCCCATAGGGATGTGTTTGGTGTGTGGATGGTGGGAGTGTCTGTAGCGCGTTTGTCGTTGAGAAAGATAACATTGCGTCGGGCACGTACAACTTGCGAGTGAGGAAACCAGATTAGGTAACCCTTTGTATCTTGGGCGTACCCCACGAAGCGACCCTCCTCCCCGCGAGGTTGCATCTTGTTCAACGCATCCGCCTCTGTCTTCCTCAAAATGATGCGTGTGCCGAAGATACAGAAGTGGGAGATGTCGGGGTCACGTTTGTTCCAAATGTGGTAGGGAGTTGTGTGTGGATGTAGAGCAGTTGTGGTTACGTGGTTGAGAATGTGAGCCGCGCATTGAACGGCCAGTGGCCAGAAGAAGTCGGGTAGGTTGCTGTCAATGAGCATTGTGCGTGCCATTGATGCCAGCATCCAGTTGGTTCGTTTGGCTACGCCGTTCTGTGGTGATGCGTCAGGTACGATCTTTTCTACCGTGATTCCTTCTTTCTCGCAAAATGCCTTGAAATTGCTGTAAATGAATTCCGGCGCGTTATCGACGCGTATGACCGCGATCTTGTATCCCGTGTAGCGTTCCACGGCGGTTTTATATTTGATGAATTCAGTAAGAGCGTCAGCACGCGTCTTCAGGAATAGCGGAGTCTTCCATCTTGCATGGCAATCGACACATGGCATGAAATACTTTACACCACTGTAGCCAATGGGCAAAGGGCCGCAGATGTCGAGATAAATACGGAAGAGAGGGCGATCAGCCCTGAGATTCGAAGATTTCGGAAACGGAAGACGTTTGATGTTTGCGCAAGCACATACTTCGCACGAGTGTTGGGCCGAGTTGTCGGGAATGATGTGAATTCCGGAGGTTGTTCTTGAAAGCCCTTTAATGCCTATATGACCTAGTAGGCAGTGCAAAAATCCGGTGTGAGAGACCGGATATTCGTGGTAGCTGCGATAGGATCAGAGATTCGTTCAAGCAGAGACCCTTGCCCCGTAGGGTCGGAGATACGGTCTTTCAGGGTCTTAGATTGGATCTCAGCGTTAAAGCGATACAAGTTGCTGTCGTCCAGCTTCCCGGTGAGGATGACATTTCTATTGAGTTCAAGTACGAGATTCCCCTTACTTGTCATCAAACCCACCCCTCTACGCGCCAAGCAGCCCTGCAATACGAGATTCATCTGTGCGGACGGCACATGCAGAACGTCGGATAGTTTTACGGTGTGTTCCTTTCCCTTTACTTTGGCGCGCAGATACACATCCCCCATGCCAACAGGTGAGGTTGCCAGAGTGGATCCAAACCCTCGAACCTTCAGGGGTTCAATCGTCCAATAATTCGCAAACACATTGTAGTCGTAGAAGATGTGTCGGCTAGCTCCAGAGTCGTGGAAAACTGCGGCGAGTTTGGTCTGATCGCCGTAAACAGTGGCACCGTGACATGCAATTGAGTTCTCAGGGTCAACGTTGATGGTGGTACTCAGAAGGAAAATTTTGTCTTGGTTCAGAGCAGTCGCAGTGTTGGCATCAACGGCGGTTACGTCTTTGGTGACATTATTTGCTGTGGCTGCTTTCTGCGTCTTCTTCGAATTGAAGTTCTTCGAGACATTCTTGTACTTCAGGCGTAGTTGTGCGTGTTGTGCAGGCGGCAGATGGATATCTCGCTTCCATTTACACCAATCAGGGTACTGCCTGCACTTCCCTCCTCCAAAAGCAATGCAATTAATTGATAGGTGTCTGCGTGGCCTTTCGCAGTGCAGGTTGTCGCACCACTCGGTGACTCGCTTGGCTGTGGGACCGCCAGCTTGGCTCGCGCTAGTGGCAATGGCAGGGCGCTTCTTATAGATGGCATCGGTTTCATAGATTTGGGCAACCACCTCCGGGTTGTTCCTAGTCTGCGCCCAGTCTTCCTCTTTGATCAATTCAATAACCCTCGAGGATGACATTGGTCTTCCAATAGAAAATGCTGTGCTCATTTTGTGGTGAAGGGTCCGTGAAAACATTCACCAGCTGTTATTGGTGGGGATAAGGTCGGCAAGGGTCGCCGCAAAGTTGGCGTCCGTGAGTCTATTGGGATCTTGATCACATAGATCTGCGTAAATAGAGCGCATTCTATCAACCCATTTGTTTACGACCATTTCCTCGGTACAGGCGAAACTCATCAGTTTCTGGTGCAAAGATGCCGCGCAAAGGTTATTGGTGGGGCGATACTCAGACTGCAAGATTGTCCACGCCTCCTTAGCCCTTCTGGTACGGCCGATGAGATGGATTTTCCCGCGCGGAATGGCTTCAAGCAGTAGCGCTATTGCAGTGATATTGGCGTCATACCACGGTTCAGCCTCCTTTACCGCCTGTTCCACTTCGTCCTCGTTACCCCTCTTTATTCCCTTAGTCACTTCTCCCGTCTTGGGATCCTCAACTTCGTCCTCGTAGGTCTTTCTGAGTTTCGGGACGTTGGGGGGAATGGAATTTGGGCCTTCAAAGTACTTCCACAAGTGCATTGATCGCAGTTTTGCTTCAACTTGCATCACCCAGGTACCGTATGAATTGGTATCTCCATCATCTTTGAGTTTTGGTAGTTTGTTCCTCGTCAAATCTGATTTGGAGAGATCTGACATGGCAATGAATTGTAGATAGGGGAAAACGGCGAGTACAGTGGCGATAGGAAGTGGGTCAAATCTGATGCTATGTACGCTGACCGGGGCTCATAACCTGTCAATCAGACGGTCTGGCACAGGTTAAGCAACAGATGGTATTGAATACAGTATGCAGCACGTACCTGGCACAGGTTAAGCAACAGATGGTTTGCCCCTGTGCCAGTTCCGACTATATATACACATGTAAAGTGATCGCGGATACTCCGTGTTTGGTGTCGCGCTGATAGCACAGTCGCCGACTTCCCGCCTCTCCTTCCTACTCCGTCTGTCGAGGCGGATCACTCTCTGACAAGCTGGAGGACAATCTGCTGTTGCGCACATGTACAGTACATGCATTCAGCAACTCACTCAACCACTGCACAGCTATGTATCCCGTTTGGGATAGTCGGAGTATTGTGGCGTCGGCGGCCGGCCCGCTAGTCCATTTAACATATCGCCAGTACTTGATATGCGGTCTACTAGTAGGCTCATTGGGTTATTATGCAGATACTATTCCGAGTCTGTGTCTCACCCTCTGTTCCTTGACGGCTTTCACTACGTCCGATGCATAGCCAAAAGTTTCCTGGAGCCATCTCAAGTAGTCCCACATTGCGCTCTCATTGCCCCATGGTATTTTCCTGCGAGGTACACCATTTTGGATCTGCAATTTGACACGTTCCCACATTTCATCATACTCTTCTTTTGTAAGTGTGTCGCGGTGTGTTTAACAGTAAGTTTGATGTATAACGGCACCAATTTTGGGTCCAATATTTTCTTGATCACTTGTTGGGTGGAACCATTTTGTTGGAAGACATTGGGACTGGCAATGTTGCCTGTACCTGGGCTTTTCCACAGCAAGTTGTCATTGGTTTTCAAGTTGGAGGAAGTCTAATGCAAGAATTTCACACTGCCTTGAGGAAGGGTCTTTCCGGATTTGTGGGTTAACACAAAATCAGACCGGCTAAGATACAAAGACCACTGAGCTTGTCGTCTAGACAGGTCCTGGGCGGTACACCAGTTTTGCAGATTCTGATGATCTGTGATGATCTCAAAGGACGTGGGTAAGCTTTCTAGGTAATAACACCAATCTTTGAGAGCTCTGATGATAGCGAGCATTTCTCAATCTTGTAGTTCCTTTCTGCTTCTGCCATACACTGAGACCGTAACACTACTGGGTTCCATTGTCCATCATCTAAGTTCTGTAGTAGGACACCTCCAGTTGCAAAGCATGATGCACCTACCTCAATACATGTAGGTCAATCTGGTTCCCTATGACTAGGATAGGTTCTTGGGTAAATGCGTCTTTGAGCATCTGAAAGGTGTTCTGCTGTGCTTTTCCCCACATCCAGAATTGGTCTTTCTTCGTGAGATTGTGGAGGGGACAAGTATGTAAAGCCGGTCGAATGTATTCAACATGTCTAGAGGCAGGGATGGATGCGCAGTCGTAATCCCACTTGCCGTCGTAAGGACCTAAGACACACGAGCGAAGCGAGTTATTCCAGGTGCGAAAGAGAAAGAGCACGATCGCATAATGACTGTACCTAAGACACACGAGCGAAGCGAGTTATCTACAGGTACAGGCTGTGAGCATATTGCATATGTGAGGGACAACGAAGAATACTCACTCCAGGTGCGAAAGAGAAAGAGCACGATGGAGTGTCAGGAGCGGGGGCGAAGGTATATAAGACAGAGCCCTCAGGCAACCCAAAAAGGAAAATCTGTGATACAGATGTGTCCGCGTGAAGAAAGAACAATAGAGTGACCATATACGGAAAACAAAAGACAATCCGGTAACTACGAGTCCGTGAGCCGGAGCTGAAAAGCCATTACTCCCCCTCAGCGAGGTGAAACTGGACGAGCCCTAAGGACTCAGAGTGACGAACATGAGCTTCAGCCGGTAAAGACTCGGTGAAGATGTCAGTGGGGTTGTCAACTCCAGGGATTCGAACCAATTCGACGAGGCCTTCGGTGACGCATTCGTGAACAGCGTGCGCAGTGACGCGAGTATGTTTTGAGCGATGCTTCACGTGGGTGGACTTGGAAGCGTCTACAGCACTCTTGTTGTCGCAATGAAGGACGACAGGTAGGGAAGAGGTTGCTCAATCTGATCAGTGAGAATCTTCAACCACTTGAGTTGCTCGCAAGCTTCGTGAGCCGCAAAGTATTCTGAGTCAAAGGTAGACTTCGCCACAGAACGTTGTTTGCGCGAGGACCAGCAGACAGCGCCATAGCCTAGGAAATAAACCCGCCAGATGTGGAGAGCGAGTCGTCTAAGTCACCGGCAAAGTCGGCGTCGGTGTAACCGACAAGATCGTCAACGCCTTCGTCATTATGGCCTAAACAAAGTCGGAGACTGGATGTACCGCGAAGGTAGCGAAGGACATGATATGCAGCACGGAGATGCAGCTGCGAGGGGTTGGACTGGTATTGACAGAGCTTCGCAACGGCGTACGAGATGTCAGGTCGAGTTCCAAGGGAGGCGTACATGAGTGAGCCAAGTACGCTGCGGTATGTGTGGATAAGTGCTGGGTCGCACTGCTCCTTGGGATTTTCATTGTGTACCAACTGGATACCGGTTGGAAGCGGTGTGGAAGCAGGATTGGAGTCCTCATGCTGGAAGCGTTTGAGAACGGAATTTATGTAGACCTCTTGGTCGAGGTAGATGAGACGACTCCCCCTATCCCAAGTGATACGGATACCAAGATAGTGCTTGAGCTCGCCTAAGTCTTTGAGATCAAAATGGCAACGAAGAGCGTCCTTGGTCTCCTTGATGAGGGTGAGACTGTTCCCCATAATAGTGAGATCGTCGACGTAGCAAACAATAATTTGGAGGGCTCCCCCTCGTTGACGAGTGAAAATGGCGACATCACCTGTGTCGTAACAGACGAAGCCGAGTTCTTCGAGGCATGCCTTGAGCGTGAGGAACCATTGGCGTCCTGCTGCTTTAGGCCATAGATTGCCTTATGAAGGTGGCATACTTTGCCTTCATCCAGTACAAACCCTTCAGGTTGCTCCATGTAAACCTCCTCATCCAAAGATCCGTTCAGATAGGCTTGTTGGAAGTCAATCTGGTGAATTTCCCAGTCCAGAATAGCAGCCAAAGCGACGAGGTATCGCCAAGACTCCAGACGGGCGACGGGAGCGAAGGTGTCTGTGAAATCGATGCCTTGAACTTGCTCAAAACCCTTGGCTACCAGACGTGCCTTATAACGATCAACATTACCGTCCTTGTCGAGTTTGAGTTTGTAAACCCATTTGCTCTTAATGCCTTGCGACCAGGGGGCAAATCGACTAGTTTCCATGTTCCAGTGTCCTGGAGACCTTTGATTTCGGCCTCCATAGCTGCACGCCAGTCATCTCGATCCGGTGAACCCATAGCCTGCCGATAGGTACGAGGCTCCCCCTGAGGCGTAACTGCCGCTGCCAGCATGACGACCTGCTCGTCAGATAGGACAGCGCCGGCGTCAGCTTTCGCTTTGCCTTTGCCTTTGTAGGGGACCTTGTTGCCGCGAGCCCGAGTCATCTCCTCAATCTCTTGTTCAGTAGCAGCCCACATAGACTGGAGACGCTTCGCATCACGAGGTACAACAGTGCGTTGTGAACGACGTGTAACACCAGCATGAGCTGGGTTGGAGAATGGAAGGTAGTCATGTGGAGAAGCGGCCGGAAGACGATTGGGATTTGGCTCGAGTTTGGGAGAAGGTACGACAGGAGGGCCTTTCCGTTTGGAAGGCGAGAGTGGCATGGATGAAGAGCTAGGCTCTGCTTCAGCAGATGTGGACGAACTCGGAATAGGAGTAGAGGGACGCGGTATCCGTGAAGGCGTAGGAGCCGACGTGGATGTTGCGTCAGGAGGAGGTGGTTGTTGAGTTGGGGGCACTTGCGACGTGGTAGTAGCCGGCTGCGAAGAGGGCGTTAAAGGGAGTGAAAGTTCAAGATCGTACGTGGTCGGCGGAGAGGTTGGAATGCTCGAAGTTGGTTGAGTAGGAGGTGAAGGACGGTTAGGAAAGATCAGTTCGTCGAATACAATGTCAGTACTCGAGACGATCCTATGAGTATGTTTGTCCCATAAGCGGTAACCTTTAGAACCCGCTTCATACCCAACATGCACAAGAGGCTGAGCGTGAGCATCGAGCTTCCTGCGATGATCCTTGTGAATGTGGCGATAGGCGAGGCAACCAAAAACACGGAAGTATGAAACATCCGGCTTGGAGCCAGTGATAATCTCGAATGGTGTCCTCCAATCCAGAGACCGTTTGGGTGCTCGGTTGCGCACATGCACAGCGGTTTTCACGGCTTCTTCCCAGAATCCTTTGGACATCCCGGCGGTGTAAAGCATAGAGAGCGCAGCCTCCATGATGGTGCGGTTGAAACACTCAGCCTTGCCGTTTTGTTGTGGTGTATCCGGGGTGGTGCGCTGATGGACAATGCCAAGATCCTTCAGTCGTTGCACGAAGCGCTTCGACTGGTATTCACCGCCCCTGTCAGAGCGAAGAATCTTGATATCCCTCTCGAACTGAGTTTTGACCAGCTGACGGAACTCCTCAAACTTCTGCTCCTGTTTGTCTTTGTGTTTCAGGAAATAAATCCAGACGTTGTCAGAGCAGTCGTCGATGTACGTGAGCATGTAAAGGTGTCCGCCGTTTACAGAAGAGTTCTGCATAGGTCCAGCCAAGTCAGTGTGGATGAGATCAAAAGGTTTGTCTGCGCGAGGTGTCGAGGATGAATGGAATGTGCGTCGTGTGGCCTTGCCGAGTTGACAACCTTTGCATGCGTGTTCAGAGCAAGGAGTCTTCTCGTCGATAGTCAGACCTGTCACCGGGGAGTCATCAGAGCGTAGCTTCTGTAGTGCTTCCCAGTTCAGGTGACCATAGCGTTGGTGTACAAGGTCGATGGGTGACGAGTGCGTGTGCGTGGAGGAGGCGACCGACGAAGAAGAGACGCGAAGTCCTAACCAGTATTGGCCGCCCTTGAGAGTACCTATGCCGTAGGTGGTATCATTCTTGTGTATCCGTGCTTTACCGCTAGTGAAAACGGTAGAGAATCCTTTGAAGTCAAGACAGGAAATTGAAATGAGTCGGTAGGCGATGCCCGGGCAGTATAAGACGTTGTCAAACTGCGCTGTGAGCTGCTTTCCATCAACGTGTACAGTTCCACGTACGCTCCCAGACCCAAGCGTAGACATTGAAGTCTTCGAAGCATCAGCTAGTGTCGCAAACGACGGCGTAGCGAATGGCTTGTAGTCGTGGAAGTCGTTGAGGTTGTTGGTGATGTGTCTCGTACAGCCTGAGTCGAGCATCCAGGGTGTTTCACCCGAAGCATAAAACATAACATCTATATTTGCGACGTTGGCGGCTTCGGACGTGGAGTCCTCAGCGGAGACTACATGTACAGCAGCAGAACCGTTAGACGATGATGGTGACCCAGAAGATTCCTTCTTCCCCTTGTCCTTTCCTCCTTTTCCCCCTTTCCTTGCCTCCTCAATGGCAGCCTTCTTCTTACGACACTCGTCCTCTGTATGACCCTTGTACTTGCAGAACCCGCACTGCTTCTTTGACTTGCCCAACGAGGACGAAGCCGAAGACTTGTTGAACTTGACCGCAGAGACTGAAGGCGATTCCTTTCGCTTAGCCTCGTCGATGAGGCGCGATCGGATGTCGTCATATTTCAAGTCCTTTGGCGCGGTGACAGCGAGGATGGGCTCGACGATGTTGGCGAAGGAGTCAGGGAGTACCGAAAGGAGACCAAAGATCTTGAGCAGTTCCTTGTTGCTAAGGATGCCGGAGGCATCAACTTCTTGCCAGAGACGACCACGTTCTTCAAGCTGTTCAACGAGAGGGCGTGAGCCGTTGATCGTGTGAAGGAAGTATTGCTTGAACTTGAGGAACGCAGAGAGAGTGGTCGAGGCGGAGTAGTTGGCCTTAAGCTTAGCGTAGCTCTCGGCGGCGGAGTTGGTCTCGAGGTCGAAGAGATGGTGGAGAGAGCTGTCGACGGTCGCGAGGAGAACCAGAGTGACGTTGGCGTCGGCCTTGCACCAGTCGTCGTAGTCCGTGTCGGTAGACGCGGGCTTGACCAGAGAAGGATCGACCATGCCAGACACGGCTTGCGTCTTGAGGAACTGGATGAACAGCATGTTCTATTCCTTCCAGTTGTTGGCACCAGTCAGTTTAGGCAGCGAGTCGAGTTTGATGAACGAGGAGTTGCTGGAAGTGTTCTTGACGAACGACGAACCAGCGGCAGAGGGACCTGCAGAGGCAGGAGTGGACCCAGCAGGGCCAGACGATGCCGAACCACCTGTGGGAGGTGTGGTGCTCGACATGTTGTTAGGACGTTAAGGATGTGGATATAGAAACCTGGAGTCGTGTGTCGACGTTGATCGGAGCGAAGCGCAGATGGGCGCGATAAGGTGAACGACAAGTGTTGATTAGAGTCAGGCGGGGCTCATAACCTAAAGCCGGTCAAATGTATTCAACACGTCTAGAGGCAGGGATGGATGCGCAGTCGTAATCCCACTTGCCGTCGTAAGGACCTAAGACACACGAGCGAAGCGAGTTATTCCAGGTGCGAAAGAGAAAGAGCACGATCGCATAATGACTGTACCTAAGACACACGAGCGAAGCGAGTTATCTACAGGTACAGGCTGTGAGCATATTGCATATGTGAGGGACAACGAAGAATACTCACTCCAGGTGCGAAAGAGAAAGAGCACGATGGAGTGTCAGGAGCGGGGGCGAAGGTATATAAGACAGAGCCCTCAGGCGACCCAAAAAGGAAAATCTGTGATACAGATGTGTCTGCGTGAAGAAAGAACAATAGAGCGACCATATACGGAAAACAAAAGACAATCCGGTAACTACGAGTCTGTGAGCCGGAGCTGAAAAGCCATTAGTATGCCGTGCAAAGTATTTGATGGAACATTGACAGAAATTTGCAAATCCGATGAATACGCAAACATCACAGAGGTTCTGTGGAACTGGCCAGTTGGCAATGGCTTCTATTTGACTGGAGTCCATACGGATCTTTCCATTACCAATGAATAAATCTAGGTACTTGACTTGTGACTGTTTGAATCTGCATTTCTCAGGGCAAAGGTACAGGTCATTGGCTTCAAGTCACAAGAGTACTTCATGTACCACTTTCTGATGTTCTGTGATGTCCGAGCTGAAGATGAGGATGTCATCTAGGTACACTGAGACCTTCCCTTCTGTGATGAGATTAGCAGAGATGGAATTCATCATTGGCTGGTGAGTTGTTCATGCCAAACAACATCACCTTGGGCTCAAACAGCCCTTGGCTCGTTACAGATGCACCCTTCCATTTGTCATTCTCCTTGATCCGAATGTTATGATAACCCCATCATACGTCAAACTTGGTGAAAATCTTGGCTTGACAAAGCCAATTGGTAATATCTGATACCAGGGGGAGTGGGTAGCAGTTTTTGATTGTGATGTCATTCAACCATTGGTAATCCTGAACAAGCCAGAGCTTGCCATCCTTCTTCTTGACAAAGAATATTGGTGAGGCCATAGGCGACTTGGACGGGACAATATATTCTTTTGCTAGGTTTTCCTCAATAAACTTGTCCAGCTCCGCTTGTTCATTCGGAGACATGGGGTAGACCTTAGATCTGAACATTTTTGGGTTCTCGGTTAGATCAATTGTGTGATCCCAGGGTTGGTGCTCTGGAAGATGCTGTGATGCTTCTTTGAAAAGACTGTATAGTGTCTGCAGTACTCTTCTGGAACCATCTGCTTGAATGTCCTTTGTTCTTTACACTGATGAGCCTTGGCAGCAATGGCTGTGGAGTACGTAAAACTGGCACAGGTCCAAAGCTTGTCTCTTCTTCTGATTGGCTGTGATAGACTGGAAGGGTTTAAAGTCCTCTTCAGCTTCCAATACCATTTATCTGGTAGCCCAGTTAATCTTGGGGTTTGCTTTGTAAAGCAATGGTAGGCCTAGAATGCAATCTTCTGGTCCAATGTCGGTGATCAACAATGTTGTGTTCTCTTTGATAGCTCTAACTTGTAGTTTGAGCTCCACTGTGTGTGATACGTCCTCCTTGATTCAGAGTCCCATTGATGTTATGGAGCAGGATCTGTCTTTCTAAGGGGACAGTACGTACTCGGTGTTGATTGACAAAATCTTGACTCAGGAATAAAGCGGTGGGTCAATCATGGCTTTGATGCCTTGTTCTCTGAACACTTCTTTGAGCATAATTGAAACTTGGAAGTGCATGCTAAGCAGGTCTATCTCTGGTAATATGCAGGTTGACAAGGTTTTGTAGTAATTATACATGTTGTTAAATAAAACTGAAGGCTGCAGTGATACGCCCAGAATTCTCCACGCTGTTGTGGATGGCCCTACTAGCCCTTATTTTTTGCATTTTACCTCTGGTTTTTACCTTTGAAACCAGGTTACAACCCAGTTGCAACCCTCTCTGCACCAACCCCTTGCACATCTATTAAGCACCCATTGAGACACTGAGTCACACTCCAAAACTAAGTACAACCCTAAGGGCAACACAACCAACCACAAAGTGGCAATAGAAGTGTAAGGGTGTGGGAGCACGGAAGTGTGAAAGTGTGTGAGGTGGTCTTAGAGTCCTAGTTTTACCTGTGCTGTAAAGAGCGACACAGTTTGTGATATAGGTTTTATGTGAACGGAGCTAGACGGGCAAACTACCACGTGTTTTGCGGGCAAAAGGAATAGTCGGCGCGATGAAAGCGAAAGAGTTTTAGCGCGGCTCAAAGGGAACGCACGCGAGATGTCACGACTTGTAGTAAAACGGCGCGCAGAAAGACGCGGATGGTAAAAGCAGGTGCAGTACAAATCTTGAACACAAAACGTGGTCGCTGGTGAAGATGAAAGTAGTCGCTGTAAAACGCAGGCGCAGTGAAAATGAACGCAGTAAACTCGATGCAGTGAAGGTGAAACGCAGACGCAATAACACAGTAAAATAATGCAGGTAAGAAGCAAACGCAGTATAACAAAACCAAAAGGAACCGTAAGGGAAAGACGAACTACTGGAGCGCGAGTCGCAGCATAAGGCTATATAAGGCCGCAGTCAATTTGACTCGATAGACTGCGCGTGGGGGCAATAGTGTAGAACAACACCTCCCAACCGGCGATGCGTATTGCAAGTGAATGCGTGGCCAACAACGATGTTGGTAGAGCTTGTAAGATTGAACTGTACTAGTTCGCACTCGTGGTCCTCGCCTTCAAAGTCTGGTGACAGCCAACAATCTGGATGCGGCGCGCGCGGGCAATTGCAGTCGAGTGGGACAAAAGGTCCTGAGCGCAGGGGAATTGGGTGGTCGCTCTGAGTGTCGCAATAGGAGCAGTTATCAAGCGAGTCCGCAACGGAGGCAACGGACAACGCTGTTGAGGGTGATTTAGGAGTAGATCGCTCAGGGGAGACCGTAGGCGCTACTGAGGGTTCTGGCGGCGGCGTGGGCGCGGGGATGATGGGGTAGCGACAAAGAACCTTGCGTGGGCGCGGGCGGTATGGGCAGCAACTGTCTGGTAAGTGGGGAACTGTGGGACAATAACGGCAAACACGAGGCGGGTTGTCAATGGTAAGCACAGCAGACATAAACGCGGAGAAAGACGCAATGAGGCAACACAGGAATGACTATAGCTATTGGTTCGGCAAGACTCCCTTGACGCGAGTGCAAAGCGTAGACTGTACTCTGAGAACTGGGGTGGGGATTGATTGATTTTCTACGCAGTACAGGCAACACCTTTTATATACCCTAAAGACCCTCTTCTAAACCTTTCCTTCTTTGTCCTAAACCCAAACGCAAGAGCGAGGAAATATGGTGGCAGAATACTTCCGTTCACAGAGGCAAAATCTCCAGCGAGTCAACGCCCGGCAGGACACAGCGTTGGTCGACGCGGAGAAGCGGCGCGCGCCCTTGCGCTGAAGAGGCGCCAACTGTTGCAAGCAGGTGATGAGGCGCCGTCCAAGAGTTGCACAGCGTGGCGTGATAGGAGACTTCCTGAAACGGGGTTTGTGAGCCAATTTTCTTCTATTGTTGGTCCGAACCGCGTCCGAAACACTTGGTGGCTGGCCGGCCCATGCTCCGACGCAAAAGGGGCGTGTCTGCGAGTCAGAGTTTGGTGCGAATTCTCGGCCTCAGATGTTTCCGGCGCGTTGCTGCTCCTTGCCAAGTCCTCAGATCCTTGGTGAACTTCTCGTGACCTCGGTGAACTCCTTGTGCCCGCAACACTGGGAAAGTGAAGGGATTTGCCACTCAGGATGACGCAGGCCGCGCAAATGGCGGGCTGCTGCCGGGTCTCCGCGCCTAGCCGATTTCCGGGCGTATCACCATATCACGTGGCTTAGATGCTCTACATGGTCATGTTACTTGCTGCTACGTCACACAGGGATGTGACTCAGCTTATGCAAGACCACATGGCTACAACCACATGGCTCAGCCCATAGCTAGGGTTTGACATCATAGATACCACTCACATGGACTCCTATTGTTCTTTTGCTATTGTTCTCTTTATGGAAGGATGTTCTCACATGTGTGGGAATGGAATACAATAGTTGGTCTCCTTTTAGATAGATTCTCTCACGAGTAGAGTTCTTGGCAAGGTCTAGACAATAGCTATTGTTCTCCTTTAGGTAGTTCTTTTGTTCTTTGTTCACACGGCTTCTTGCAAAGCCTGCCCTTAACATGGTCTGTGCGCAGGTCTCTGAAGCCATATAAGCAGCTGCATGTACGCTCCTAGCCCCCCACCTCGACCTCTTGGTCTTTATTGGGCTAGGTAAGCCACTCCCTCCTGTACTACATAGCTAGTGTAACAGTTAAGGTTACACTCACCAGATAAGTGTTTAGCTTGAGGGGGAGATAGAGATATAGAGAGTAGAGTGTTGGTGAGAGGGAGTACTGGGGAGTACGAAGTAGTCCTTGATCAACAGATTGGATAAGACTGAGGGGATATGCCCTCAGGAGTGCCTCTATATATACATGAAGGGGAGGACCCCAGGTACTACCCTAAGACCCCTAATACCTACATGAGTAAGCGAAGTAATCTACCTTACTAAGCATGCCCTATGCCCTAGTGGTGCAACTTCAATAATCAACCAATAGCAATTGTCCCCATGACCTGACCCCATGACCCAGTTCCAAGGCTAGACTTGTTCTAGCTTGTTCTAAGACAAGGCTAGACTTTTCCAGAAGGTTCTAAGAACTATGACATCATCTAATGGAATGTTCTATACTATGACATCATAATTCCAGCATGTTCCACAAGGTTCCAGAGAGTTCTATCATGTGATACACAGATAAGGAAAGGAGCGCATCAGCGCATCAGAGACAGGAGGCGCATCAGCACATCAATTGATAGGCACTGAGAATAAGCGCCGGAATAGGCGCCTGATAAGCGCCAGATAAGCGCTGGATAAGCACCTAAATAGACGCTGGATAAGCACTGGATAAGCGCTTGACAAGCGCTTAAATATTCCCAATAATACCATTGCCTGGTAAGGCAAGTCTTGTAGAAACATTGAAAATCTGTGACAGCTAGTAGTACTCAATGCTAACTTGGTCTTTACTGGGCTAGATTTCTGAATAAGTTTGATAGCTGGTGAATGCATTGTGCTTCACGCCTGCCACCACCTCCTTGTTGTTTTCAACATCATGTCCCTGTTTGTCACGTCGAGCTCCGTCTCTGCGTCACACACATGTAAGAAGCACAACTTCGCTCAAGAGCTCACTGAAGCAACATTCTCAAGGTGTCACAAGAGCAACATGCCACACGAGAGTAGACACAAGTAATGAAAAGACCATTGCAAGGTACAAGAACAATTGGTTTCTTGAGAAGGCTCAAACCTTGTGCCCTACACGAGCCAAACACCTGACAAACAGAAGCCTCATGTCAGCCGTCTTGTAGCAGGGTGTGGCGTCCACGGCGCTTGGCCGTTCCCAAAGACTTGATGCTTGCTTTCCGAGCAAGCCAAACAAACCGCATCCAAATGAGTACAATCAAAAGCGCCATTTCCATATTGAGCCACTTTGGCTGCCCTCTGGACTGGTATTGTCAAGTCCGGCGCTTCCAGTCGAGGACACCCTCAAATTTGCTTCCACCTCCCTGTTGTTCTTGAGTGGTGCAGCTAGTTGCTCACAAGGTTTTTTTGTACTGGTTACATGGATCTCAAACAAGCTAAAGATACACTGCACCCCGTTTTGGCCACCCTTGACAAGAAGGAACCTTTTTTGCAATGTGTCTAGACTGGCTTTTTTGCATGGGCTTGCATTGCCTCGAGTGATAGCATAGGAAAATTTCCAGTTGCTGTTTCAAACGGTTAGGTATTTGAACCATGAACATTGTACGTCAAATAGCTCAGAATATGACACCCTGAGTTAGCTTCTCAAAAACCCCCACTCCTTGTATGTGTTAGCTTGCTCATGTTTGTGGCCTGCATTACTGCGTCCTCACTGTGGCCTGGCTCAGGTCCTTGTATCTCTCACCTTGTATCTCTCAAGGACCTTACTTACACAACAATCTCCCATTTGTTTACGCCAGCCTCAAGTGCGGTGACTGAACCAGCTACTAGCGACTCCTGTCACTACTGTGATCCACAGGAACCCGCATGTTGCCAAGAACAATCAGCTACACTTGTTGAGAACCCAACATGTACCTTCTACAACTCCCCCAATTCACCAATCACCATCTCTTCAAGTTCTCCTACCCCTGAGCCCCAGCTAGACAACAAGTCTGAGCTCGAGTCCTACCAAGACTTGGAGATAGACTATGAGGATCCTCCTTGTCACACGATCACTTGTCTACCTCTCATTTGAACTATATGAGGACCCCGCCAACTTCCTTCTCCAAAACATCCCGGGCTCAGCCCTCTTGCCACAGCCTTGCAAGAACTGCAAGCCTTGCATCTATGCCATTGACCCCCATCTCAACTGCAACTTGAGAATTTGTTCCTACAACCGACCTTACATTCCCAAGTGCAAGATCAACGTCATTGAGATTCTCCTGCCTCACGTTGTGCATTTCATAGTTTGCTCTTGCGCTACACACCGGCACTTTTGCTGTGATCTGCAGGCACAGCAAGTCCAAGTCAGTCGCGGGTAGAATCTGTCACGGAGACAGAGCTCAACACAGCAAGTAGGGACACGATGTGGAAGTCAATGACAAGGTGGTGGCAGGCATGTAGCACAGTGCTCTCACCAACTATAAACCTTATTCAGGTAGCTAGCCCAGTAAAGACCAAGTTAGATTGATACTACCCGCTATGTAGTACAAGAGGGGTTTGCTTACCTAGCCCAGTAAAGACCAAGAGGTCGAGATGGGGGCTAGGAGCGTACATGCAGCTGCTTATATAGACTTCAGGGACCTGCACACAGACCATGTTAAGGGCAGGCTTTGCAAGAAGCCGTGTGAACAAAGAACAAAAGAACTACCTAAAGGAGAACAATAGCTATTGTCTAGACCTTGCCAAGAACTCTACTCGTGAGAGAATCTATCTAGAAGAAGATCAACTATTTTATTCCATTCCCACACCTGTGAGAACATCCTTCCATAAAGAGAACAATAGGGAAAGAACAAAAGGAGTCCATGTGAACGGTATCTATGACATCAAACCCTAGCTGTGGGCTGAGCCATGTGTTTGTAGCCATGTGGTCTAACTTAAGCTAAGTCACATGCCAGTGTGATGTAGTAGCAACTAACGTGACCGTGTGGAGCATCTAGGCCACGTGATACGGGCGCTTAATAGATGTGCAAAAGAGTTTGTGCAGAGAAGGTTGCAACTGAGCTGCAGCCCGGAGTTTTACAGATAAAAACAAGAGGTAAATTGCAAAAATTAAGGGCTAGTCAGGCCATCCACGACAGAATCCCTGTGCCAGAACAGTAGGAGCCTCAAGTTATATCACCCAACCACACGAGTTGGGAGGAGAAGGAGTCTTGTCTTGTTGCGTTAAACACTGCATCCTTTACTGAGTTACCGTGTCGTGTTTCTACTTTCACTGTGTTGCATTTCCTCAAGTTTTACTGTTGTAGCGTTAGCGTTTCTTGCGTTTCACTTCTCGTCTTGCGTTTGTATTGACATCTCACTTTACATATCCGTCTGTTGTGTGTTTGGCAAAGCTTGCTTTCTGTTCTTACCATCAAAGGCCAACTGGTCACATTTCTTTGCTGCTCGCAATCACTCTTGTCTTACTAGGCAAAGCTTAGAGGTCTTTTGACCCACTCGCACCTTTTGCACACAACCCACACTCAACCTCTTCATGTGATTGCCTCTTTGAGGTCTGGTGTGCTGGCTCCTGGCCCCATTTGTGTCCAGGGTGGTTGTGAGTATTTCAATGGTTGGGTGGTTGAAGGTGTGTGGATAGTTTTTGCAGGAAAGATAAGCTCTGGACCAAATGCTACTATTGGGACTTTCGGAAGCCACACTGTATTCTACATAGAACAAGATGAAGTACTTGTCCACCCAAACTTTGTCTAAAGCTTTGAACACCTGTTTGTAATTCCTCCTCAGACCCGAGAAACTGATTCCTCCAATTGCCTTCAATCCCCAATCCAGCAGCTGCCACTCATGACAAGTGATGACAGGAGCGTGGTCTGGTAACCCTTTTAGTAGCTTCTCTAGCTTCTGTTTCAACTGCTCAAAGTGGCACTTTGTGTCTTTGTGAAGCTGTTGGTATTTGTGGATTGTATGGACAATTGACAGCTGCTTGTGTCACGGAGACAGAGCTTGACGCAGCGGCTAGGGACACAATGTGGAAGACAACAATGAGGTGGTGGCAGGCATGTAGCCTAATGCTCTCACCAACTATAAACCTAATATCCCAGTACAGACCAAGTTAGTATTCTGACTACCAGCTATGTAGTACTAGTGTTAGTAAGGCTGGCAAGCGGCAAGTACAATTCCTGAAGATTGAATGAAATTGTACTTTCTGAGCCAGATTTGTGAGTGAACTTGGTGCTGGTGGCAGGCTGAACAAGTAATTTTGTTGGGAATAGCTTCTTCAATGATTAATGTATAGTAAGTTGGCGGTTTGTCTCCACTAGAGCACACAATTATTCATGAAAGAAGAGGGACTGTGCTGTATTGTTTGAAATGCAACAATGGGTGTGAGTACATGATTAAGACAAGTTTGTGGAGTAGACCATGGATATAAAGATTGTTTGACATGTGTCTTCTTGTTAATGGTGTTGAACTGTGTTGAATAATCTAAATACAATTCGGTAAACTGCAGAAGCAGGGTTATAAGTGATCATGTTATTGATAGCAAATTGAATAAATCATATAGCATGAAATACTCAATTGCACCTGTGACTTTGTTACCAAAAAAAACCTCATTAAACAACTCTGTTCCTGGTAAGGACCTTGCCAAGCCATCTGGCCATGAATATTGACTGTATTAGGGGCATTTGCTATTGGTGACATCTTTGATAGGCAACTTGATCTAGGATAAAGTGACTGTACTACAATTGATAAGTTTGGTTGCGAGAAAAGAAGCCATACATTGATGAAGGTAGTCACCAATGGTAGCAAGGGGTTTCATCTATCTTGTCATTAATCTTGTGCAGTGTGCACTGCCAATTCTAGAAAATTCCTTGCTTCAAGAATGAAGGGCTTGAGGGTGCCTCATTAGATAGAACATGTTACATGTGTCCTGTTAATGTCTGCACTGCCTCACCCCCATTGGAGCTGCCACAGGCTGGGTTCTGATTGTGACTCCTGCTTATAGAGCAACTAATGATTGTCAAACTTTGTGGAACAATCTGATGCAGTGCTTGCTGCCAATGCAACCATTGTTGATGTCTGAGCTGCCTCACCCCTATTGGAACTGCCACAGACTGTGTTCTGATTGTAACTCCTGCTTAGAGAGTAGTGGTTGTGAAACTTTGTGGACCAATTGAACGCAGTGCTGGCTGCTGATGAAACCATGTCTAGCTGATGTCTGCATTGCCTCACCCCCATCAGAGCTGCCACAGGCTGTGTTCTGTTTGTACCTCCTGCTTATAGAGCAACTGGTGGTTGTGAAACTGTATGGAAGAATCAAAGGCAGTGCTCCTTGGTGATACAACCGCAGCCTGTTGATGTCTGAACTGTGTCAGCCCCATTAGAACTGCCACAGGGTATGTTCTAATTTTAACTCCTCCTTGGAGAGCAACTAATGGTTGTAAAACTTTGTGCAACAATCCAATGCAGTGCTTGCTGCTGATGCAACCATGTACTGTTGATGTCTGAACTGCCTCACCCCCATTGGAACTGCCACAGGCTGTTTTCTGATTGTAACTCCTGCCTAGAAAGCAACTAACAGTTGTAAAACTTTGTGAAACAATCAGATACAGTACTCACTACTAATGCAGTCACAAATTTACATTGTCCAAGAATGTAGGGATTGAGAATTTGTAGTTAACTTCCAAAGTACTTAATTCTTGCTCAGAGCCAATACTATTTGTGGCATGTCTTCTGATTGTATTCCTTGTTCAGAGCATGTACCTGACCATAATGTGACATCATGTGCCAGCAGGAGTGGTGTTTGAATCTGAGTCTGAATGACTTTTTTCAGTAGACTGGCCATAACTTGCTCAATTCCACTTCAATTGACAGGATGTTTGTACCAGGATGTTGCCACAAGATAGGGCCATCCAATCGTGTATTATATGTACAGATTTGTACCCATGTGCAGTCTGTAAAAATCAAAAACTGCATTTTGATTGCAAAAGTGATCTGATACAAAGCTATAAAGGGCTGATAACAAGGCCAGTGTGATGCCATCAGCTGTATTCATTGTTTTGTTATTGACACTGTTACTGTCTGTATTCTGCCATCAAATTCCCACACTTTGGGGGACAAAAAGGTCACATCTGAAAAGGCATCAATGTGCTGAAGCACACTGGAACAATTCTTCTTCATTCTTCAGGAATTGTAATTGTAACTCCTGCTTATAGAGCATCTGGTGGTTGTGGAACTGCATGGAAGAATCAAAGGCAGTGCTCCATGCTTATGCAACCACATCTTGTTGATGTCTGAACTGCCTCAGCCCCTATAGAACTGCCGCAGGCTATGTTCTAATTCTAACTCCTCCTTGGAGAGCAACTAATGGTTGTGAAACTTTGTGCAACAATCCAACGCAGTGCTTGCTACTGATGCAACCATGTACTGTTGAGGTCTGAACTGCCTCACCCCCATTGGAACTGCCACATGCTGTGTCCTGATTGTAACTCCTGCTTAGAGAGCAACTAACAGTTGTAAAACTTTGTGAAACAATCAGATACAGTACTCACTACTAATGCAGCCACAAATTTACATTGTCCAAGAATGTAGGGTTGAGAATTTGTAGTTAGCTTCCAAAGTACTGGTAATTCCTGCTCAGAGCCAGTACTATTTGTGGCATGTCTTCTAATTGTATTCCTTGTGCAGACAGCAAATGATTTCTGCAGATTGCTGCATGTACCTGACCAGAATTTGACATCATGTGCCAGCAAGAATGGAGTTTGAATCTGAGTCTGAGTGACTTTTTGCAGTAGACTGCCCATAACTTGCTCAATTCCTTCTCAATTGGCAGGATGTTTGCACCAGGACGTTGCCACAAGATAGGGCTATCCAGTGGTGTATAAAACGTACATATTTGTACCCATATGCAGTCTGTAAAAATCCAAAAGTGCATTTTAATTGCAAAATTGATCTGATACAAAGTTATAAAGGGCTGATAACATAGTCAGTGTGATGCCATCAACTGTATTCATTGCTTTAATATTGAAAGTGTTACTGTCTGTATTCTCCCATCAAATACGCATGCTTTGGGGCACAAGAGGGTCACATCTGAAAAAGCATCAATGTGCTTGAGCACACTGGACTTGCGGGAGTAGGGCCAGCAAATGGCAAGATACAATTCCTGAAGTACAAAATTTGATTTGAATGTTGTACATCTCAAATAAAACAATGTGTTTAGTTAATAGTAGAGCATGTATATATTGCAACTGAACATTTGCATCCTTGATCAACTGTTATTCACAGATCAAAGTTTATTTCTGTAGTGTGACCATTTTGTTCAGTATGTCTATCAGTGTGTATCTCATTGTGAAACAATTTATGAACATTGTTATCAATAATATGGCAAGTGAAATGGCTGTTACCATGTAGTCAATTCCACGCAAGTTAACTTCATATCTACTAGCCTGCATAATATGTTCAGATTTGAATAAATTGTCATTACCTCTATGATAGCGGGTGCACTTTTTCTTTGATGTGATATGCCTTAAAGCATTCATCCAGCTGGAAAACGTTTTCCCGTTACATGAGCCATTACACTTGATTTATTCTTCTAGGTATTCTTTGTGCAGTGCTATAGAGTAGATCTAGCATATGATTGATATTAACATCAAAATATATCACAGTATATCACTATAAATCTTGAGCTTGTAGCTGGTAAAAGCATATACTCACAAAGTTCTCCTACATTGTTACCAGTTGCATCTCTGAAAGATATATCTGGTAGATCATGATGCAGGCAATCTTGATTAATGGTTATTACAATTCCTGAAGAATGAAGAAGAATTGTTCCAGTGTGCTCCAGCACATTGATGCCTTTTCAGATGTGACCTTTTTGTCCCCCAAAGTGTGGGAATCTGATGGCAGAATACAGAAAGCAACAGTGTCAATAACAAACCAATGAATACAGCTGATGGCATCACACTGGCCTTGTTATCAGCCCTTTATAACTTTGTATCAGATCACTTGTGCAATCAAAATGCAGTTTTTGATTTTTACAGACTGCACATGGGTACAAATCTGTACATATTATACACCATTGGATAGCCCTATCTTGTGGCAAAATCTTGGTACAAACATCCTGTCATTTGAAGTGGAATTGAGCAAGTTATGGCCAGTCTACTGGAAAAGGTCACTCAGACTCAGATTCAAACTGCACTCTTGCTATGATGTCAAATTCTGGTCAGGTACATGTGCAGCAGTCTACAGAGATTGCTTGCTCTCTGAACAAGGAATACAATTAGAAGACATGCCACACATAGTATTGGCTCTGAGCAAGAGTTACCAGTACTTTGGAAGCTAACTACCAAACCCAATCCCTACATTCTTGGACAATGTAAATTTGTGGCTGCATTAGTAGTGAGTACTGTATCTGATTGTTTCACAAAGTTTCACAACTGTTAGTTGCTTTCTAGGCAGGAGTTACAATCAGAACACAGCCTGTGGCAGTTCCAATGGGGTGAGGCAGTTCAGACATCAACAGTACATGGCTGCATCAGCAGCAAGCACTGCATTGGATTGTTGCACAAAGTTTTACAACCATTAGTTGCTCTCTCAGGAGGAGTTAGAATTAGAACATAGCCTGTGGCAGTTCTGATGGGGCTGAGGCAGTCCAGACATCAACAGGCCGTGGTTGCATCACCATAGAGCACTGCCTTTGATTCTTCCATACAGTTTCACAACCACCAGTTGCTCTATAAGCAGGGGTTACAATCAGAACATAGCCTGTGGCAGCTCTGATGGGGGTGAGGCAATGGAGACATCAGCTAGACATGGTTTCATCAGCAGCCAGCGCTGCATTCAATTGGTTCACAAAATTTCACAGCCATTAGTTGCTCTCTAAGGAGGAATTACAATCAGAGCACAGCCTGTGGCAGTTCTAGTTGGGCTGAGGCAGTTCAGACATCAACAGGACATGGTTGCATCACCACAGAGCACTGCCTTTGATCCTTTCACACAGTTTCACAACCACTAGTGGCTCTATGAGCAGGAGTTACAATCAGAACACAGCCTGTGGCAGTTTCAATGGAGATGAGGCAGTTTATACCTCAACAGGATTTCAAGCCCTTCATTTCTTGAGCAAGCAATTTTCTGTCATCAGCAGTAAACACTGCACGAGATTCATGATAAGATATATGAAGCCCCTTGCCACCATTGGTGACTACCGTCATCAATGTATGGCTTGTTTTCCTGCAACCAAACTTATCATTTGTAGTACAGTCACTTTATCCCAGATCAAGTTGCCTATCAACGGTGTCCCCGTTATAAAATGCCCATTGATACGCCCTGAAATTGGCTAGGCGCAGAGACCCGCAGCAGCCCGCCATTTGCGCGGCCCGCATCATTCTGAGCGGCAAATCCCTCCACTTTCCCAGCATCACGGGCATGGGGAGTTCACTGAGGTCACGAGGAGTTCGTCGAGGATCCGAGGACTTGACAAGGAGCAGCAACGCGCCAGAAACATCCGAGGCCGAGGAATCGCACCAAACTCTGACTCACAGACACACCCCTTTTGCATTGGAGCATGGGCCGGCCAGCCACCAAGTGTTTCGGACGCGGGTCGGACCAGTGGTAGAAGAAACTTGACTCGCAAACCCGTTTCAGGAAGACTCCTATCACACCACACTGTGCAACTCCTGGATGGCGCCTCATCACCTGCTCGCAACAGTTGGCGCCTCTTCAGCGCAAGGGCGCGCGCCGCTACTCTGCGTCAACCAACGCTGTGTCCTGCCGGGCGTCGACTCGCTGGACATTTTGCCTCCGCAGACAGAAGTATTCTGCCACCATGTTTCCTCGCTCTCGCGTTTGGGTTTAGGACATAGAAGGAAAGGTTTAGGAGAGGGTCCTTAGGGTATATAAAAAGGTGTTGCCTGTACTGCGTAGAAATCAATCAATTCCCACCCCAGTTCTCAGAGTTCACTTTACGCTTTGCGCTTGCGTCGAGGGAGTCTCTTCATGCCAATAGCTGTAGCTTCTTCTGTGTTGTCTCACTGCAACTTCTTCCACGTTTATGTCCGCTGCGCCTTCCAACGACAACCCGCCTCGTGTTTGCCGTTACTGTCCCACAGTTCCCCACTTCCCAGACGGTCGCTGCCCTTACCGCCCGCGCCCGCGCGAGGTTCTACGCTGTTACCCCATCATCCCCGCGCCCACGCCGCCGCCAGAACCCTCAGCAGCGCCTACAGTCTTCCCTGAGAGATCTACTCCTAAATCACCCTTGCCAGCGTTGTCCGTCGCCTCCGTCGCGGACTCGCTTGATAACTGCTCCTATTGCGACACTCAGAGCGACCACCCAATTCCCCTGCGTTCAGGACCTTTCATTCTGCTTGACTGTGATCGCCTGCGCGCGCCGCACCCAGATTGTTGGCTGTCACCAGACTTTGAAGGCAAGGACCACGAGTGCAAACTAGTGCAGTTCAATTCTACCAGCTCTGCCAACGTTGTTGTTGGCCACGCATTCGCTTGCAATACGCATCGCCGCTCAGGAAGTGTTGTTCCACACTACCGTCCCCGCGCGCAGTCTATCGAGTCAAATTGACTCCGGTCTCACATAGCCTTACGCTGTGACTCGCGCTCCATTAGCTTGTCTTTCTCTTACGGTTCCTTTCGGCTTCCTTATACTGTGTTTGCTTCTTAAATGTGTTATTTTACTGTGTTACTGCGTCTGCGTTTCACCTTCACTGCGTCAAGTTTACTATGTTCACTTTCACTGCGCCCGCATTTTACAGCGACTACTTTCATCTTCACCAGCGACTGCATTTTGTGTTTGAGATTCATCCTGCACCTGCGTTTACCATCTGCGTCTCTCCGCGCGCCGTTTTACTACAAGTCGCGACGTCTCCCGCACGTTCTCTTTGAACCGCGCTAAACTCTTTCACTTTCACCACGCCAACTTGCCCTTTTACCCGTGATACGCGTGGTAGTTTGCCCGTCTAGCTCCTTTCACATAAACATATATCACAAACCTTGTCGCTCTTTACAGCACAGGTAAAACTGGGACTCTAAGACCACCTCGCACACTTTAACACTTCTGCGCTTCCACACCTTTACACTTCTATTGCCACTTCGTGGTTGGTTGTGTTGCCTTTAAGGTTGTACTTAGTTTGAAGTGTGACTAAGTGTCTCACCGTAATACAGTCAATATTCATGACCAGATGGCTTGGCAAAGTTCTTACCAGGAACAGAGTTGTTTACTCAGGTTCCTTTTGGTAACAAAGTCACAGGTGCAATTAACTGTTTCATGCTAGATGATTTATTCAATTTGCTATCAATAACACAATCACTTGCAACCCTGCTCCTGCAGTATACCAAATTGTATCTAGAATATTTAACATAGTTCAACATCATCAAGAAGAAGACGCATGTCAAACAATCTTTATCTCCATGCTCTACGCCACAAACTTGTACATGTCTTAATTTTGTACTCACACCCATTGTTGCACTTCAAACAATGCAACACAGTCCCTCTTCTTTCATGAATAATTGTGTGCTCCAGCGGAGACAAACCACCAAATTACTATGCATTAATCATTGAAGAAGCTATTCCCAACAGAATTACTTGTTCAGGCTGCTACATGCACCAAGTTTACTTACAAATCTGGCTCAAAAATTAATATTTCATTCAATCTTCAGGAATTGTACTTGCTGCTTGCCAGCCTTGCTAACGCTAGTACCATCTTCAACATCACTATCTCAATATACAGATCTTTAAAGATATCACAAAGCATTGTCAAGTAATTATTGCCTGTCAGAGTTGATTTTGTTGATTTGTCACTTTTCTTAGTCTTGATGTTGATAAGTGTAGTAAACAAGCTATCATATGCCCAACTATATGATCAACTATTCCAGTTGAATTCCTTGAGACCCAGTCAATTGGATAGTACTGGATTCAAGTTGATTATTTGTGTCTTATGGGTTTGGTTAAGTATTTGACTTTTTCTAAGTCCTTTCTACCCTTGTTGAATGATTTTATACCTTCCACCTCACTAAGATATTTGATTTCAGTTTTGACTTGAGCAGGTACAAATCAGTCTACTGTAACATTGATATGTTCACTTGGTTGATCTTCCAATGTATGATTGACTGTCTTGTTTGTCCTCAGCTCTGTTTAATATTTGCCAGACTGCCTCTTCAAACAGATCCTCAATGCTGTAAACATCTTTACCATTCCACTTTAATGGTTGTAGCAGAGTTATAAATATGTATTCTATCCCTCTGGCATGTCAACATGATGATATGCAATGAATACCACAAACACCTTTGGGTATTTTTTCATGAATCTCAATTAAGTGATTTTGTCAAGTAGTGCTAAAGCAGCAAATTCCTGTCTTCAATTGCCTGACAGTCCTCCTACCATATGCTTATTTGAGGTCTCATGTAACTCATGTTATGTGATAAGTTCACCCATGAGACAAGCAAGCATCAATGGACTTTTGTCATTGGTCACAACTTCTGTTACTAATTTGCCCCGTATAACTCACTTTGATAAGTATTTTTGTAACTGGTACCAATTTTGTTAGTAAATTGCTCAGCATACTTACTTTGTTAAGTAATTTTGTCATTGGCAACAACTTTTATTACTAATGTATCTGGTTTACCCACTTTCAAAACTAATCATCTTACTGGTAACAATTTTTTTCCAATGTGTTTGAAACACTCACTTTGATAACTAACTTTGTTACTGGTGACAACTTTTGCTACTAATGTGTTTGGATTACCCATTCCAGTAAGTGATTTTGTGACTGGTAACAACTTTCATTATCAATGTGTTGAGATTGCTCACTTTCATAAGTAATTTTTATTGGTAAAACATTTGTCATTAATGTGCCTGCATTACCCACCTTGATGAGGAATTGTTTACTAATGTGCTGGAATTAGCCACTTTGATAAGAAATTGTGTTATTAGTTACAACTTCTATTATCCACTGGCCCAGAATACTTACTTTGATAAGCAATTGTTTATTGGTAATAACTATGTTACTAATGTGTCTGGATTACCCATTTTCTTATGTGACTTTGTTATTGGTAACAAGTTTTATGACTAATGTGCCCTAATTACCCACTCACGCAAGTAATTTTGTTACTAATGTGTTTGACCTACTCACTTTGATATGTAATTTTGTTGTTGGTAACAACTTTTGTTACTAATGTTCCCTTATTACTCACTTTGATGTTACTGGTAACAATTCTCACTAGCAACCTTCAATTTGATAAGTAATGTTGTTCTTGGTGACAACTTTTGCTACTAATGTGACCCCATTGTCCACTTTCATAAGCAACTTTGTAACCAGTAACGGCTTTTGTTACCGATGTATCCAAATCACTCACTTTCATAAGTACTTTGGTGACAGGTAACAACTTACATTATTACCTTGGTCAGAATACTTACTTTGATAAGTAATTCTGTCATTGCTAGTAACCTTTGTTACTAATGAGCTTGCATTACTCACTTTAAAAAGTAATTTTGTTGGAATTTACAACTTTTGTTACTAATGTGTTTAGATCATTTACCTCCATAAGTATACTGGCCGTAGCTATATATATGTATAAAAGCAATCCTATCTTGTTGATGTGTCCACTTTGCAATGAATCATCACTAGCTGCAGATGCTCACATAGCTGAGTGGTTTATCATGTCTGTTAGTTTTGCATGGGTCCCGGGTTCAATTCCCCTCACTGCTAAATATTCCCCACATTTAAGCGCTGGTTCTCCGTGCAATTTCAGCGTTTTAACAGTAACACGGCCCGCTGCGGTTGCTGACCTTGAATCTGAGTCTGAGTACTGTTTTCCAGTAAACTGTCAGTTTTTGCTCCAAATCACAAATTTCTGCAGCCGAAATGACTGCAGAATATAGGGCTATTGAATGGTGTAAATTTTACTGCCATTGATGTAGATGTTCTCGCTGTAAAAATTGAATACTGTGTTTTGATTGGAAGAAGCACCCAAATAACACGTTTTGAAGTGCTAGTAACAAAATCAGTACTTCCCATCAATTGCATTCATTGTAGTAAGAAAAAGATTCTTAAACTTTGTATTCCCCATCAAATCTTGTGGCATAGCACAACAGTGTTACATGTCGGCTCAAAGCACTGGCATGCACAGGAACAATTCTTATTGTGATAGTATGCCAGTAAGCAATCTGCAGAGCACCCAATGTATTCTAACACAGATATCCTGCACTCTCGTGAGGAATATGGTGACATTTGACTCATTCATTTTTCTACATGTATTTCATGTATTCTTCTACACTTCCATATTTTCCCTGACAATATTTCATGTAGTGCCACAGTCCCACGTCCTCCCATGGAACGGCAGTAGCACGTACTCTATCGTTCACAAGCTGAAGAGCACGGTTCCACATCCTGTCATACTCTTCTTGCGAAGGACTTGATTCACGATGCTTCTCAATCATTGTCTGGATGTATAGCGGGAAGTCGCTAATGTTGTCGTCCACCCATTGCGAGATCAGTGGTGGGTGTGAGGAAGGTGAGGGTAGGTTGAAGTCATCCGGCTTGGGAATGTCCTTGCCTGGGCTTCGTCCTTTCAAGGTATTGGGCCTGTTGACGGAGGAAGTTGGATAGCGGGATTCTGTCCTGCTGTACGGGGTGGCAGACACAGTCACCATATGGAATGCACCGGTGATGACGGTAGCAAACAAAATGAGAGAGGTTGAGATGTGCATGACAGTATGTCAGAAAGGGCCCGGTGAAAGGGTGATAGGAGGATTTGATAGTAGGACAGCAAGACAGCTAGCTGTAAGAAATATTTCAGTATAGTGGCCCAAGGCAAGCATAATGTGTGTACTCACCGACCAGCACTGACGCAACTTGAATGAAAAGACCTGGATTTATGGGCTGAGGGGATTTGGTAGCTAAGGTACTATAGCTACCATGGTGGCAAACTGGCAGGCTTGATATATCTTGTGGGTCATGTGCAGTGCTAATGCGACTGACAGTGGTGACACACAGCAAAAGGCACAGCTATAAGGACATAGGGGAAATGTCCTGTTAGAACCATTGCCTAAAACAGTTTGATTGATCCTCACGACATGCCAGCTGATACAGTAATCTGAATTTCCGAGTCGTACACACCCAACGTTCAGGAGCCCTAGCGACTGTCTCCGGAAGCACCGCAACTAGACTAGAGCGCGAGCAACCCTGTTTCACTGCCATCACCTTCACACACAGGAAGGGGTGGTTCTGCTTCTTGCCTCCTTTCTGCAGGGCAACAGGCAAAAAGCATAGTCTTTTCCCGCAAAAAAATGGCCATGATCCTCAAACGTTCTAATTACAAAATTGCTACATGCAATTAACATCATCTTACGTTTCACATTGTCTCAAATCGCCAACATCATCCCCAAGAGCACCGTCCAACTCCACCCTCCTAAGACTCCTCGAGTTCGGAACATGATACTCAGACCATCCGAACTCGAGCCTCCCCCACCCCCACCACCGCCGGTAGCAGCAGCAGCCGACTCCGAGCTCGCCACACTTGCAAAGAACGTGTTCCACGCTGCGATCGTAGCAGAGGGCGCCACGTAAACACTCGTAGCCTTTCCTGAACCGTACAGGATCGCACTACCGCCGGGTAGAACGTTGTTCGGGCCCATGAGCACTGGGGGACTAGTAGTGGTAGTGCTGGAGTTGGTGAGGAGCCCGGTTGTGTTGGATCCGAGGATAAATTCGCGAAACATCACCAATGCCTTGAGAAACAACATATAACCACAAATGAATGACAACATTATGGGCTGGGGACTGAGAGGAGATGCAGAACAAAAAGTTGATCAACTCACAGAGTCGGGTTGGTCTGCGGGGACCTGGTGTCCTGCGTTGGCAATGAGGATGTATGTCCAATTGCGCTCTTGATGCACGATGCCCGCGATCGCCCCAGAGTCGTCGGACCAGGGGGTGGACGGTCTTTGGGTAAATCCTTGGATCCCTCCGAACGTAGTATTCTGTAGAAAGAACAACAAGTATCTTCAGCGTCGAGAAAATACAAAAAGCAGTGGGATGTGTGTGTCACCTGTATGATGACTGTAGCCACATTGAGAGAGTTAGTAATGCTTGGACTTTTGGCAAGGGTGAGGAACACGAACAGCCACGCACTTTCGCTACTGAGAGGAGGGACGATCGTGTCATCGTTCCCGGCATATATGATGACTTGAACTCCATGCGCGCTCGCATTAGATGCCAACTCGTCGAAAAACGCGACTGGTCTTTGCTCAGCTGGTCAGCGCTTTCCATACTTATCCACGATCGTCCAGTACATTGTTGACTTACTCGACACCTACATCGAAGGTTCAAACACACGTCAACCTGGAGATTTTCGTGGAATACGTACTTGGATCTCCAAGGGGGTTTGGGTCAAGAATTCCAACAGCATTCCGGTTCGGTACAGAACCGAACGGATAGTCTATCTGATATGTCCAGTTCACGCTGGTCGGGGCGTGCAGCGCTGCTCTCGTCCGATTATCTAGAATGAATCAAGTAAGGCCCACCGAAGATTGAGAGAACAAACTAGTTTACTTACCATTCATGAAGACCGTAGGGTCGGACCCAACGGTCTCACGTAAGTCTTCTACCTTGTAGACCTTTTCACGTGCCACCAAACAGTCCATTGCGAGAACATGAGATGAAAGGAGAGGTACTCACATCGTAAAACTTGGAGATATCTTGGGGAAGATACAATAAACTTGTCAGGCGAATGGAACTGATGAAAAGCTCGCAACCAGGAACCAGGAAGCTACTTACTCCACGGCATGGAGAAATTGAGCGCGTATTCCTGCAGCTCGTTTGACAGAAAACAGCCATAAAAAGGATCAATGGTGCCGTTCGCGCGCCCGCTCAAGTCTCGGCGGTTCAGAGCAGCGCTTCGCTTCATTGTGAGCCACGACTGTCTTCGTTCTTCTCGTTTGGCAGTCTCTTCGCGTTTCAGGAGGCTATTTCTGCGTGCGGCGATCATTTCTGTGGATTCGAAATCACGGGCTAGCGCTGCGAGCCGTTTCCTCACCAACGCAGGCGTATGGCTTGTGCCGCCGCTACCTTCAGGTTGCTGCGGGGCCAGGACTGGCGGGAACTTTGCGGTTTGCGGGTAAGTGAGATTGAGGTCAAAACCACACAGGTGAGTTCTGTACATGAGGAGGGAAGACTGAGGAAACATGTAGGTGACCGAACATTGATGATTTGGGCGCTCACTGTTCCTTGAAGTATTGGTAGACTTCTGGGTCATACCCTATCAGCTGAGGGTATGTCTCGATAAGACTAAGCTGCCACGAGGGATTCCATCAGTGTAAGGATGGAAAGGTGGGCGAAACAGTTGTGGTGTCTCACCGTGGGAAGGATCTCGAATTCAGCCGAAGAACCCATCGCGCCGTTGCCGATAGCAATCTTACTTAAATTGACCGGCGGTGAAGGAGTTGAGAAGATTGTTTTCGTGATGTACGGCTGTGTCCACAGTCCGACTAAGTGGTCAGCAAAGGGCTCGTGTCATATCAGGGAAGACTAACGATGAAGGTTCCTGCGTACGACGAGCCGGTGAGAAGCAAAGGGCGAGTCGTCAAGCTGGGGAATATCTTCACTAGATTGCTCAAAAAGCTCAGCTTCGGAGGACAGCAGTAAGCTGATGGCCGTGATTGAGAAGATTTATGTGAACGGACTCACGAAGTCTTCTCCCATCTCGTCCTCGTTCTGGACTGGTGAAAATAAGGGAATATCCCGGTATGCTGAGCATATTCAATACGTACTGTACCCGCCGTTTGCATCTACCGTCGAATATCCCGTGCCACTGTATACAAGACATCAGGCCACATGTGACTCGAGCAAATAGCAAGAACGTACACAGGCTGGTCAACCCAGACGAAGTCTACCAGCTTATCCCAGCTCGCGTTGTTCGGAATTATGCTACCGTTCTCTGCAATGCGTAGGGGTCCGTTCTCGAGCAACATCCCTACCAGACTGGATTCCCCAGGCCTTAACACACCTGCGTAAGCCCCGTGTGTTGTTGGCAGGTCTGGAAATAACACATACCCTCCATTGAGCCAGATTGCCCACGGCTCGTCTGAACCGCCACTACCCGCGTCCTGCGTGAAGGACCCGTTGGCGTGCTCGAATGCCCAGAAGAAGAGCGTGTCGTTCGGATGGTTCGTTCTATTAACTGGTATATTTCCCGCCCAGTTACGGCTGAGCGGAAAGGAGACATTCGGGAGTGAACCCTCCTCTACCAGAAAGTCTATGGCAGCTGAGTGCACACTCTAAGCTCACGCAGAGTGTGGATTTGACTTACAGTTTTGCCACTCAGGACTGAATATCCCTGCAGGCTTTCCCGGATAGTCTTGAGGAAACGAGTTTGGTAGACCGGAAGAACTGGATTGGGAGCGGCATGTACTCACGAACACGAGGAGAGCACTGAAGGCGAGATGTATTCGGAGTGGGGGTGTCATAGCTGCTGGGTCTTGAGATGCAGAATCCGACGTTATATACTGACAAAGTGGCTATCAGCATTCGACTGATCAACTTGGCCATCACCTTCAAAGTGAACTTTGATAACGGGTTTTGTATGTCGGGCGTGGACCATCATGAATCGTCGTCACGGGCTATACAATGCATGGAGCTGGTTCCGTCTGTCATCAGACTCCAAGCTTCAAGCCTCTTCAGGCCTCAGGCATTGCTGCCAAACGGCCAACTCGCGATCGCACATGCGTCGCTGGCTATAACAACGTCTCTGGCTACAACAGCCGCGAACTGATGCACGATAACTGGACCAACGTTCCTTTGAGTAGCACTGCATGAGGGGAGCGTAACAAGAAACTCACTCCATCCATTGATCGTTCTATTTACATCCTTTCGACCATTTCACAGACCAACATCGGTGCTAAGGGTCTACTCTGCCAGAAGTTATACTGGCAGTTCTCGGAATGACCATTTGGAGAGAGCATACTCACCTAAGGGATCTGAACATGTACGTGGTAATGCAACATCACAATCCCAGTGCCTAGCGACAAACTATCTGCCCCCGAGAAATCCAGTATCGTCGTCGTCAAGTATGTCATGGTGCAAACCTGGATGCAGGCCGGCGTGAGAGTGTGACCTCAGGCACATGGATTGTGACCTGCGTGGAAGTGACAAAGATCAACGGCAAGGCCGTGACGATGCGGCTGCACCACTGGATTCACATGCACACCCGAGCTCGCTGTTCACAAGAAATAAGACTTCATTTTCTACCGCCGTGTCCAAGCAATAGAACGTGCTAAGTACTACGACAGATATTCTTTTTCCACCCTGCCTACTACCCGCCATGAGAATTGCGAGGTAACATCGACCCGGAGACCACCAGAAAACCCGCCCAAGGGTGGTGCACATCGCGCTACACCTGAATTCTGAACTCCCGGTGCGTGGATGCTTTCCCACATCTCCCATCTCCCATCCTAGCCCCCTCCCAAACAATCGAGCTTGACTGTAGCCGACTCAGTTGCACACCTGACCTCCCGCCCAAGGAGAGTGCACATTGCGCTGCACCAAAGTCAGATGGGTTCCGTCGCCAGCATAGCCGCACTCGAGTGTTCGTCAGCCTCCCTCTTCCCTCCTGCTCCTCCTCCTCCCACGCCTCTCAAATGATGACTGCAGCCTACTCTGTCGCACGCCTGATCTCCCGCCCAAGGAAGATGCACTATGCGCTGCACCAAATCAGGTTAGGTCCGTCGCCGGCATTGTCATATTCGAGTTTTCGTCGCCTCCCTCCCGTCGTCGTCGTCGTCCTCGTTGTTTGTGTATTTTGAAGTTGTCATTTGTTGTGTCTTTTTCTCGGTTATTCCGTCGCCACCATCGCCGTACTCAAGTGTTCCTGCTCCTCCCACCTCCACCTCCTCCTCCTCTCCCCACCACATCTCTCGAATGATGCATAGCCGACTCGGTCGCGCACCTGATCTCCCGCCCAAGGAAGATGCACGTTGTGCTGCACCAAATCAGGTAAGTTTCGTCGCCGGCATTTGCATAATCGAGTGTTCGTGGCCTCTCTCCCGTCGTCCTCGTCGTCCTCGTCATTTGTGTATTTTGAAGTGTTATGTATTGTGCACAATAAAAAAGGATTTTCCGGGTATTTCGAAGTTTTTTTTTCATAGTTTTTTGAGGTGAGCGCGAATGAACGTGTTTCTTCTCCTCGTCGACGTGACAGACCAAGATCCATGTTCGAGAACTCGCTGAAGTGTCCCAGTCAGGTTACGAGAGCGGTAAGTCGGTGTCGATGTCTACCAAGAGTGAAAGTCCAATTCTAACTCCAGTCATGATCAGATGGTGCGAACGAGGTATTGGAGATAAGCGTGCTTACAGTGACCAAATTGAATGCCCGTCGGGTGTCGCCCATGTCGGTCGAGGTGAGACGTAAGGAGAGTGGTCGAGAGTGTCGTCGAGAATGTATTGATGCACCCGCGAAGAGTGTAGTAATGGCGGTCAAGTGATGAACAAAGCCAGCATCCAAGAGTGGTATAGCCCAAAGAGCAAGTCCAGATGACTGCCGCCGCCAGTAAGTTCGCCGCCGAGAACGGTCAACCTCAGGTGGTAGTCAGCGAGATAATTCCGGGTAGCCAAGCCGAAGAGTGTCCAGTGAAGCCCAGATGGTAGTCGACCAGGAGTGCGGAGAGCGAACAAGACAAATGTGGTGACAGCCAAGAGTGAAATAGAGACTAGTCTGTCCATAGAATCCTGAGAGAAAAGAATGTGGTTCAGAGGAAGCGTGTTATCTAGTGGAGCGATGAGTGACCATGTATATCTCCAATATGGACTGAAACTCACCGGCGAACGCAAGCAACAGAGCGTGCCAAGTATAACAACAGCCATTTCCCTCCCACTCAGTCTCCCAACCCGTCATGAGAACAGCGAGGTTACATCGACCCCGAAACCGCCAGAAAACCCGCCCAAGGGTGATGCACATTGCGCTACACCTGAATTCCGAAATCCCGGTGCGTGGATGCTTTCCCACATCTCCCATCTCCCGTCCTAGCCCTCTCTGCAACAATCGAGCTCCACTGTAGCCGGCTCTGTCCCATGCCTGACCTCCCGCCCAAGGAGAGTGCACATTGCGCTGCACCAAAGTCAGAGGAGTCCCGTAGCCAGCATTGCCGTACTCAAGTGTTCCTCACCCTCCCTCATCCCACCACCTCCACCTCCTCTCCCCACCACATCTCTCGAATGATGCATAGCCGACTCTGTCGCACGCCTGATCTCCCGCCCAAGGAAAATGCACTATGCGCTGCACCTGATCAGGTTAGGTCCGTCGCCGGCGCATTTTCATATTCGAGTGTTCGTCGCCTCCCTCCCGTCGTCGTCGTCGTTCTCGTTGTTTGTGTATTCGAAGTCATGATTTGTTGTGTCTTTTTCTGGGTATTCCGTCGCCACCATCGCCGTACTCGAGTGTTCATCACCCGCCCTCATCCCACCTCCACCTCCACCTCCTCTCCCCACCACATCTCTCGAATGATGCATAGCCGACTCGGTCGCGCACCTGATCTCCCGCCCAAGGAAGATGCACTATGCGCTGCACCAGATCAGGTAAGGTCTGTCGCCGGCGTTGTCATATTCGAGTGTTCGTGGCCTACCTCCTGGCGTCCTTGTCGTTTGGGTATTCGAAGATGTGATTTGTCGTGTCTTTTTCTGGGTATTGCGTCGCCACCATCGCCGTACTCGAGTGTTCCTCGCCCTCCCTCCTCCCACCTCCACCTCCACCTCCGCTCCACACCACATCTCTCGAATGATGCACAGCCGACTCTGTCGCGCACCTGATCTCCCGCCCAAGGAAAATGCACTATGCGCTGCACCAAATCAGGCACGTTTCGTCGCCAGCATTTGCATAATCGAGTGTTCGTGGCCTCTCTCCCGTCGTCCTCGTCGACCCCGTTGTTTGTGTATTTTGAAGTGTTATGTATCGTCCACAATAAAAAAGGATTTTCTGGGTATTATGAAGTTTTTTTGTAGTTTGATTTTTCGAGGTGACCGCGAATGAACGTGTTTCTTCTCCTCGTCAACGTGACAGACCAAGATCCAGGTTCGAGAACTCGCCGCCGTGTCCCAGTCAGGTTACGAGAGCAGTGAGTCGGTGTCGATGTCTACAGAAAGTGAAAGTCCAAATCTGATTCCAGTCATGATCAGATGGTGTGAATGAGGTACAAAATAAGCGTGCTTACAGTGAACAAATTGAATGCCCGTCGGGTGTCGCCCATGTCGGTCGAGGTGAGATGTAAGGAGAATGGTCGAGAATGTCGTCGAGAATGTATTGATGCACCCGCGAAGAGCGTAGTAGTCGTAGCCAACTGATAAGCAAAGCCAGCATCCAAGAGTGATAAAACCCAAAGAGTAAGTCCAGATGACTGTCGTCGTCAGTAAGTATGCCGTTGAGAATGGTCGACCTTGAGTGGTAGTCAGCGAGATGTTTCCGGGTAGCTAAGCCGAAGAGTCTCAAGTGAAGCCCAGATGGTAGTCGACCAGGAGTGCGGACAACGAGCAAGACGAGTGTGGTGACAGCCAAGAGTGAGGAAGAGACTGGTCCGTCCATAGAGTCCCGAAGAAAAAAGAGTGTGATGCAGTGGGAGCGTGGTATCTAGTGGAGCGATCAGTGACCATGTATATCGTCGATATGGACTAAAACTGACCGGCAAACGCAAGCAACTATGAAAGTTTCGATAAAAGGAAGGACCAAGGACGACCTCTTGCGAACAGTGAGCGGCTTCCCCGACTTGCGATTGTCGAAGAGCGAACATGCCGCACACTGTTGCCATTCATCCCACCGTAGAGTCGACCTCGTTCGCATGCGAGTGCGACTTGCTGGTGAGATGTGAGGAAAGATATGATCCTTGAGCAGTCCAGCTGCTCCAGAGAGGGAGGAAAGTTGCTTTGGGTTGCCGATGTTTGTGTTGTTGCACGTATGGGTTTGGGACTGGACCGAAGTCTCGGACGACAAAAGACGGGTGGATGAGTGGATGCTGGTGGTGTTGGCTGACGATGCCGCGAGAGCCAGCGACACAAGGCCGGGTGGTATCAAGGGTATTCAGCGACGACGGGTGTGTTGTGTTGTGGACATGGTGCGACGACGGGTGGACTGTTGTAGACAGAGACATGACTCGCTGCGACTCGATGCCTGAGAGGGGCAGAGGCAGGAGCAGTCGAAGGAGAGGATGGTGTTGGTGAGAGGGGAAGAGGCGGTGAGGAGAGTTGAGCAGAGTCGGCCCGGTTTTTATAGACGAAGACGAGCGAGCCTATGAGGCTGGCAAGCTGACGAGATCAAGATCGAAGTCAACCTTCGCCCGATCACACTGCGAGTCCAGAACGGTGTTCGTCCAGCCTACCTGTTCCCCAATTTTGCTGGATCCTGCGCTGTTGATAACTACCGCGTGAGGGATTGAGCGTATGATCAGTGAAGATGTGTGTAAGGATCTACAAACTCACAAGTTGACCTGTTGGGCTGGCGGTTTAGCGAACCAAGACCTTGAATTCCGAGTTATTGACAGGGCGGCTGGTCCCCGACTCGCCCGAGTTCGTCAGCAGCTTGCAATTGCAAGCCTCATCTGCGACACTGACTGCTGACGGTAGAGCAGCTGGTCGTCTACGGTGAGGCGAGGTCTGGCACTGAGTGCGCTCGTCGTGTCTAGCAGTCTCTGTCATAGTAGCTGCCAGGAAGATGCGCGCCAATGTTAGTGAGCGTATGGCAAGCGTATACTGAGATGTAAACAGAAGTCGTTGTCGTTGTCCAACTTGCAACGCTGTGGTCCAAATCGTCCCTAATCTCTTCGGTGCGTTCAATACGCGAAGTAGTTTCTGTGTTAGAAATCGTCGATGCGTAGTGGTGGGCTGAGCTACGAGAGACTTATTGGTACTGGCAATCAGTGCGAGAGACATGTCCTCAGAGGAGTTCGGGTGTAGCCTAAAAGCCGTCGCAGATGACCGCTTACCGAGCTTATGCTGGCATTGAGACTACTGAAAGAGCTGAGGAGTGCCCCTTGACGAAGCAGCTGCCATTTCTTGTGGAACAAAAGGTTGTCTGGTACTCATAGGTGCATCATGTATGGTGGTGAGGACGAACTTGAAGGCAGAGTTTGAGAAGCGCCGACGTCAAAGCCTCAAGCGCCGCGGCTTTTTAAATTTCTTGCAACCTCCATCTTGCAATTGCTCACGAACCTACTCCCGCCAGCCTTTGGTGAGCTTGAGCTCTAGGCGAGTCCCGCGACTTCGCAGGTCTTGTTGCGGTTGTTTCTGACTATGCAACCCTCAGGTCATCGGCAGCTGTCCTGCATCTCACAGGCCTCAGTCGACACGGCATGCTGTCTTCAAATGTGGCTGGCCATCACATACAGCCATCCTCAACCACAGAGACTGCGATACCGCGTATCGACGGCAATACTGCCTACGAGCAGTTCCTACGAGACTATCTGTTACCCAACCGCCCGGTCATGCTCAGTTACAGCCTCGTTAGCTCCTGGCCTGCATTTCAGCTCTGGACCACCAGTTCACCTGACGAAAACATAAAACGCGATGGATGTTCTGAAAAGGATGAGAGTGATCTTTGGCGGCGACGCAAAATTGATTGGACCTATCTCGCTGACAACTACGGCAGTCAAACGGTCTCTGTCGCGGATTGCAGCACATGCGACTCGTTCGGGAACCTGGACTGCTCGACGACCACTTTCGCACAGGTGGTGCAACTGTGGCAGCGTGGCGAGGGCCAACATTTGTACGTCAAAGACTGGCACCTTGCTCAAACCGTCGAAACGCAATCGTCTTCTTATGGTTTCGGTTCATCGGACGATGCGCGATCTCGCCCAGCGTTTTATTCCATTCCGGACTTGTTCAAGGATGACTGGATGAACGCCTACTACTGCTCACTCACGAACGATGACTTCCGATTTGTGTATGTTGGTGCGTCGGGGACGTTCACCCCGCTTCATCGCGATGTTTACTGCTCCTACTCTTGGTCGACGAATATCTGTGGACGGAAACGCTGGTGGCTCTTTCCCCCAGAGCAGACTGCGTTTCTGTTTGTGCGAGGTGGCAGGAATGTGACGGTGCACGATGTGAGGAAAGTGGACGACCGTGATTTCCCGGAATACTGTAAGACGACGCCATTTGTGGTTGACCAAGTGGAGGGCGAGACGATTTTTGTGTGCGTGCCCCCCCCCCCCCCCCCCCCCCCCATCTTTATATCGTACAGGGTGATCTGGAGAGCTGACTTTTGTTCTGTCTTCAAGTCCGAGCGGTTGGTATCACCAGGTGCGATTGGCTCAATGCCTCGCTTGACATCTAGGAATTGTTCATTTGGGCGTAGGTTGAAAACCTCACAGACTGCATCTCTATAAATCACAATTGGTGCAACTCTGTCAACCTCCCCTCTCTCTACACGTCTATGTGCGACAAAGTCGTCGAAGTTGAGAACGCCCTGGACGACGTGCGAGAGATGCTCATGCGACCTGCAAAACACACGAACAGCACCTCCTGGAGGCGTGAGTTCACCATCGTGGTGCAGGACGTCGTGAAGCAAGATGCAGGGTGGAAGTGAGTTTTACATTCGCAGGCATTCAGCACAGTTGAAAACATGTGCACACGAGCAGCTGGCTAACGTTCTGGAGCATGATCGCACATGTGTTGAGAGCCACTAGAGCTCCCAGCGATGCAAAGGTCCGTACATTCACCTCCTTTCCAACGCTCGACGGAGAAGCTTATCATCATCATTACATGCATTAGCTTCTTTTTCCAGTTGCCCCAGCAAGCCTGCAGCCTCCTCAAGCTCTCATATTGAAGAATGTGTCAAGATGCTATGACGATTTTGTTCGTCGAGACAGGATGGAATGCGAAGGCGAGGTGTTACTAGTCGTACAACGTGTAGCTAAGCTGCTGAATACGATCGATAGTACATGAAAGACGTACAAGTCTTGACGAAGTCGGTAATTCACTCGCAGCTGAGCACTGAGCACACAGTCGTTGAAGTAGTATATTCGTTTGGAGATACATTCAAAGATCATCACACGTTACAGACCTTGCGCGTTCTATTTCAATCCTCCCCATACGCCTTCCTCACAACATCCTCCACAGCCCTCCTCGGACATACCCTCCCCGTCCAAAGCCCAAACTGCGCATACGCCTGCTCCAACAACACATCCAACCCACACACCGTCTTCCACTCCTTCGCCACATCCGTCGCCAGCTTGAGCAACGGCGTCACCGCCGGTCTATACGCCATATCCACCACTACACCTTCTCTAGCATCAAACACCGCAGCAGTCAGACAGACGGCGTCTGTAGCGGTGATATTCAGACTTGTAGCAGACGCAGGAACAGTCGAGACAATGACAGACGGGGCCTTTTGCTCCGGCCAGTGCCCGAGTTGATCGAGGATTTGGATGTTGACAGACGGGAAGGCCTGTTGCAGTTTCTCTGCGCTGCTCCTCGTGCGGTTGAACAAGTATACGGCGTCGACGCCCAAACTCTTCAACGCGTATATTGCAGCACGAGACGTCCCGCCCGCTCCAATAACGAGCCCAGCCTTCGGTTCACTGGTGTTGGCTGGCAAACGCGATTTGATACAGTCTCGGATGCCCAGCCAATCAGTGTTGTCACCCAAGAGAGAGATCGAGCCGTCTGCTTCCTTTTGCGCGATGATCGTGTTCACGGCGCCGATAGCCTTTGCGTGAGGAGTCAACTGGTCCAGAAGCGGTATGATTTCGAGCTTGAACGGAATCGTCACCGACGCGCCACCAAATTGGGGCGAGCGTATCGCAGCCCTGACCTCGTCGTCGACCACCGAGGTCTCGAGCGACTGATAGTGGTGTGGCAACCCGAGAATCTGAAACGCGGTGTTGTGAATGGTGGGTGACATGGACTTTGAGATGGGATTTCCAAAAAGATAGAATTGCTGAGCTGGGAGCTGTCCTAGGAGGTGAAGAGCGCTCTGAATCTCGCCGAAAGACAGTTGTCCGGGTGCCGCCTTGGAAGGAAGGAGTGGGTGCGTGACGGGGCTGAGGGTCTTGTTGAGGATCCTCGACATTTGGCCCTCGGTACCCATGTTGATGGCGATTGTAGGTCTACCCATGGGTGATGTGCTCATGCGCGAGACGAAGCTGTACAGCGAGAAGTTATCCTCTATGCTATTCGCTTTGCCTACGAGTTTGACGATATCACCAATGCCACTTGCTGCATGGTAAACATCAGCCGTCTGCTTGCTGTCCCATTTCATGTTCCCACTCCAATCGTGCCAGGACGCGATGATCTGGGACGAACCCTTGCGGGAGACAATGGCGTCGATGTTCTTCTTCGTCCACCCAATTTCAACGTCGATGTATTCCACTCCAAGACGAAGTGCAGCATGGAAAAGCTCAAAGGCCTCTTTCTCTGCCTCGTCTGGAAAACTGCCACCTTGAGAGACAGTTCGAACGGTGAAGACCACCGGCAAAGATGTCTTCTGACGGAGTGATGCCAGCTGCGCCGAGACGAAAGAGATTGGGGGGATGTACGGTCCAGTATGGTCGGCATCCTTCGGAGCTCGCAGCAGATCCACGCGAAGCTCAATGGCGTCCACTCCAGTAGTGAGTTCTTCGATGTAGGGCAGTGCGGGTGTCACATCGGGATAGGTCAGTGATAAGAAGTAAGAACGAGTGCCGTTGGCGACGTTGCGAGCCAGATTCGGACTGTCTCCGGTGACATGGGCGAAAAAGCGGCGGACCTCTTTTCTGACATCGTCCGTGTCCGGCCCCGCATTGGCTAACACACCGGTGTAGTTGATGAACTCGTAGCTGCAGCATTCGGCGAACCACGGCTCACGACGGCGGAAAACGTCGATCACAGGCTCTCCATACGCTGGCCTAGCGGTTTCCTCTCCGAGATACCTGACGACTTCATCAATCTCGCGTACGATATGGACCACTGGGCCTTTCTTCGCAAACTCCTTCAGCAGCTCACGAGATGCTGCAGTCTCCACTATGCCGCCACCGAGACTGAGGACGTGCCCTGTAGGATGGCTGGCAAGGAGTTCTCGTAGGATCGTTGTCTCGGCTTCACGGAACGCAGGCCAGCCATTCAGCTGCACAAAGTCGCGAACACCCGTATTGTGCTTTTGCTCGAAAGCAACGTCTGCGTCGATGAAGCCCCATCCAAGCTCATTTGCAGCCAGTTGGCCGATGAAAGTCTTGCCAGAGCCACGCATACCAATGATGATAACAGATGGAGAGGTGCCTTGAGGGTGTCCGGTTGGAGATGCGCCAGCCCTATCATGAGCGAGTTCTACACCTTCCACACGTAGACCGATCTAAAAAAATGCGTCAGACCACAGAATAATACACGAAAGGATGACCAACCTTATTGTCCAGGTCATCCCACCAATTCGGCCACGTCTTTTCCACACAGCGTTTCTCCTCAAGGACAGTGTCCTTGATGATGGATCCTAGGACACTGAACGCCATGGCGACACGATGATCGTCATAGCAGTGCACACTTACGCCCTCTTTCAATTCAGCGATGGGCTTTCCGAATATTTCCAGACCGTCGTCGAGCTCTTTCGTCTGAATGCCAAATTTGGCTGCATGTGGTGAACGATGAGCATAGATATACGTGGAACATGTTAGCACTTACCGAGCTGATCAATCATGGCCCTGATACGGTTACATTCCTTGACACGTTGGTTCGCGATACCCAAAATACGCGTAGCGTTCGTTCCCCCGGCATCATGCAACTCACGACCAGGGAGTGGTGGGGCAGTAGCGACGGCAGCAAGTACAGATGCAGTCAAGAACGCGTCTGTCATTGGCTCCATGTCGACGTACCCGATTGCCTTCAGGGTGCCAATCGGCGGTCCTTTGACAGTAGTCTCTGTCTCTGTCTGAATGACCTCACAGCCCATCGGCTCTAGTACCTCCTTTGCAAATCGGGCATCTCCCTGTAGGGAGGACGAACCGATGTTGGCGATGGTGATCTCCGTGCCGGTCAAAGCGGCGATAGCCAATGGATATGTTGCGCTGCTCGCGTCACTTTCGATATTGTAGTTCTCGGGATTGACGTACGTGCCCTTCGGGATGGTGTAAACATCCAAGAGCTTCCCTGCGCTGTCTATCTTCCTAATGACTTCAATGCCAAACGTCCTCATGATAGCAATAGTCATGTCGATGTAGGGCTGGGAAATGACTTGGCCTCCAACGAGCTCCAAGGTGACCTGTTCTTGGGCATATGGCGCACAGAGAAGGATGGAGGAGACATACTGGCTCGAAACGCTCGCTGCCAGTTGAATGCATGAACCTTTGAGTCCAGCAGGGGCAATACGAAGTGGCAGGCAGCCGTCTGACTCGAGATAATCGACACTGCTCCCATTTGAACGTAACGCGTCCACCAAAGGTCCTATTGGGCGCTGCTTCATGCGTGCGTTGCCTGTAATCACGGTTCGCTCTCCCTCTGAGGAAGGCTGGACAAGGGTGCAGACCGTCGTAAGGAACCTCGCTGCCGTGCCTGCATTACCCAAGTATATTGCCTTTCCATTCTGAGGGACAGAGAGCGAGCCCGCGCCGCCCTCGACCACTAGGGTTTCCCCTCCGTCTTCCCAGGTGAACTTGGCACCCTGCGTAATAGGTACGTCAACGAACGCCTCGACTATCGAGCACGAACTGTTTACATACCTTCAGCTCCTGAAGAGCGTTCATCATCACCTGCGTATCATCGGAATGTAGCAAATTCCTTAGACGGCACGTTCCTTTCGCGAGGGCAGCTAGTAACAAGGCACGGTTTGAGATACTCTTTGAACCGGGTGTGGCCATCCTGATGGGACTGTTCTTCGGCCCTCCTGGAGCGGGAACAACCTTCACTGCGTCAGATAGGGTTCTCGCGATGACTGCGTCGTTGACAACAGTGGCTTTCTCCTCGTACGTCTTTCCGATACGAGAGAGCAAGACGATCTTCTTGTGCGGGCCGCTGTTCTTCTTGTCAATCTTCATGATGTCAAGGAGGTTGTTCACTGTCAAGCCTCGCGCAGCCGGTAGACAGGAAATCTTGGGGTCGGACATGGACACAGGAAGGTTGTACGCCTTTAAGCATCTCGTGAGCCGTCCGACGGCAACCTGTCCTAGTACACCAAGAGATCGAGCAACTTCGGCTTCCAGAATCATCCCGACGCTGACGCACTCGCCATGTAGGATTGTCGGTGTTACCACTGCCTCGATCGCATGGCCGATAGTGTGCCCAAAGTTGACGAGGTTGCGCAGACCGGTCTCACGTTCGTCGATCGTAACAATGTGCGACTTGACCGAAATCGAGCCGACCACGACTGAGAGTAGTAACTCCTGGGCGGCTGAGCGTGTTGCCTGCGTGCGCCCGGAGAAGTTCCTCGACGGGGTCTGAATGGCGGCGAAAATCTCTGCTGAGCGTGACTCGAGAGCGTTAAACTCTTCTTCGTTCCATATAGCTGCAGTCTACGGGGAACAAAGAAATGAGCTACGGAAGCAGTCAACGGTATATTCGCTGTTCTCACTTTTACAACCTCTGCCATTCCATTGGAAAACTCTCGAGCAGGAAGGGTCTCAAGGAAGGCAGCATCGATGAAGATGTATTCTGGCTGCCAGAACGCGCCGATCAAGTTTTTGCCGTGTGGAGTATCGATAGCAGTTTTCCCACCGACGCTCGAGTCTACCATGGCAAGAAGGGTAGTGGGGATCTGCACGAATCGAATGCCGCGCATGCTTAACAGCCGCAGTCAAGAAAAGACCTTCATGTATTTAGAAAGCTCTTACAATGTGGCTGCAACGAACCCAATCAAATCGCCTATGACACCACCTCCAACTGCGAGGATGACAGTGTCCCGAGTACATTTGTTGAGCAGCAGATAGTCTTCCAGCTCAGCCTTGCATTCGCGACTTTTGCTCGTCTCTCCCGGAGGAAGTACATAGCTGAAGAAGCGAGGGTTTGGCTCTGCGTTGATCTTGCTAATCTCGTTCGCAAACTCCGTTTCGAACGAAGGTAGATGAAGCTTGCCGACGTTGGTGTCCGTGAAGAGGACGTAGGTGGAAGACGGCAGAGTTTGAAGCACAGTTTGTACGATGTATGGTACGAGATGAAAGCCGCAGTGGATGGATTCCCTCCCTAGGATGGAGACCTTGCGAATATCCGTTGAGGTGGACATTCTGGTGCCAGAGGGTGGACGAGAAAACTCGGCAGGACGAGGAATCGTCAGGATTTTATACAAAGCGTTTCTGCAAGGCGGAGACGAGTACAAAGTCTGACTCAAGCAATCACGGAGTACGTAGATGCAGTGTCGGGCATACAGCGATCCGGTTCGGACGTTAGCAGGCTACAAAATTGCAACGTGCATCCAGATGAATTTTACAGTCAGCAATTATCAGCACTTCATATTGTACGACAACGTACGCGACCCCTCTCGCAGCAATGTTACAGCACAGAGAGCTTAATGCAGAGACGTAAACTGTGTCAGTTGTCGTTGCTGCCAGTGTAAAAACGAGAAGACAATAACTTGAGGGGCCATTATGGCGCTAATAACATTAAGATTGATGATTACAGCCGTTACCACATTAGGTATGCGTAGTAATGGTAGTCAGAGTTTCCACGCCTCGAAGCCCACGCTGTCCCGAAGTGATCACCGCCACGCATTAACGTATTTTCGGCAAGGATCAAATGTAGGCTTTTGACCATAGCAGAGTAAACCTACACCCACGAATAGTCGAACACAGTCACAACACAATCGTACAATAACGGCTCCCCATCACATCGGTGTTCCACCCCCCAACACAATCGCCACCACCAGAGCACTACACCAAACTGGCATTTTCCAATCCGTCGCCCCTCCAAACGTGACACTCAATCCAGCCGAACTCGAATTGCCTCCAGCACCGCCAGCTCCTCCAGTCTGATTAGCCGCCCCCGCCGAACTCGATCCCGTAGCGGAGCTCAAACTCTGATTAGCCGTGGCGACGCTAGCGAAGAACGAGTTCCACGCCGCAATCGTCGCAGAGGGTGCCATGAATAAGCTCGTCGCCGTCCCCGAGCCGTACAAGATGGCGCTTTCACCCGGGAGGATGTTGTTAGGGCCTATGAGCAGCGAAGGGTCTTCGCCGCCAATTGCTGTCGTGCTAGAGTTGGTGAGGAGCCCGGTTTGGTTGTTGCCTAGGATGAACTCGCGGAACATCACCCATGCCTGAAGACAGGACGAAGGTTGCGTTTAGTAAAAGGGTGTTGAAGCGGTGTAAGGGCTCGAGCTTACCGCTTCGGGTTGATACTCGGGGACCTCGTGTCCGGCTTTAGCGACGAGGATGTACGTCCAGTTGCGCTCTTGATGCACAATTCCCGCAAAATTGCCAGAGTCGTCGAACCAGGGTGTCGACGGCTTTTTGCTGAAACCTTGTATCCCTCCGAATGTCGTGTTCTGCATTGGGGTCCATTAGAACGTTCGAAGTAAGCGAGAGAAGAAGCGAATGAGTACCTGTATAGTGACTAGTGACACTAAGGTTCGGCATTGTATGTGAGCTCATTAAAGGGATGTACGTACTTTCACTGCTTATGTGAGGGACGACAGTGTCATCGTTCCCAAGATAAATAATCACTTTGACTCCGTGTTCAGTCGCGTTTGACGCCAGCTCGTCGAAAAATGCGACCGCTCTTCGAGAGGTTTGGTCAGCCAGCTGAACGCATACCTTTTGCACGCTTATAACTTACTCAACGCCTACATAACGAAGTCAACACAATGTGTCAACGTATAAATGGAGTATCAACGTACTTGGGTCTCCAAAGGGATTCGCGCCAGGACTTCCTCTCAGAGACGAATTGAAAGGGTAATTTATCTGCAGCGTCCAGTTCTTGCTGGTTGGCGCGTGCAACGCCGCTCTCGTCCGGTTGTCTGATGACCAAGTGAATAAAACGAAACTTAGGCACCAAGAGCGGAATGAACTGGTATACCCACCGTTCATGAATTCTGACGGGTCGATCGCAAGAGGAGGAGCACGAGCATCTTCCAAGTTGTAAACCTTCACATCAAACCTTCAATCATCAGAAAACGCGATACAGTCAGCAATACCTACATTGTAAGGTCCATAGTCGTCCAATGATGGAACCACAATTTCCACAGAGAGATCTGTGGCAAGGAGACATTGATCATTCAATATCAGGAGCCCAGAAAAATTCGCTCACTCCATGGCATAGAGAAGTTCAATGCATAATCCTGCACCTCGTTGGACAAGAAGCAGCCATACCAAGGATCGATAGTGCCGTTCGCGCGTCCGCTAAGATCCCGATTCTGCAAAACGCTGCGCTTCGAAGCAAGCCACGATTGGCGCTTTATTTCCCGTCTTTCGATCTCTTCGAGAGAAGGGAGGCTCTCCCGGCGCACGATGCCTACTTCCGGAGCTTCGACGGAATGTGCGAGCGCTGTGAGACGTTTTCTGACTAGTGCAGGCTGTTGGTTGATCAGCTGAGCCGCACGAGCACCGTCGCTCGGTCGCTGCGGGGATAAGACTCGTGGGAATTTCCCGTTTTGTGGGTATGTAAGGTTGAAATCGTAGCCGCACAAGTGGTTTCTGCGGGTTGCAACAGAGGTTTAGGAACGGCAAAACATGGAGACTAAAATTGAATACTCACTGAACCTTGAAATACTGGTAGACTTCTGGGTCATATCCTATGAGTTGCGGGTAAGTCTCGATGAGACTGAACTGCAAAGAAAACGTAAAGATGATCCGCAAAAACTGTCGAAGCGGCGCGGTGTCTTACAGCGGGAAGAACCTCATACTCAGGCTCAGCGCCCATCGCACCATTGCCGATAGCGATTTTGGTCAAATTGACAGGTGGCTCTGGAGTGGAGAAGATCGTTTTCGTAATGTATGGCTGCCCACAGCCCAGAAGTCAGCGGAGTGCATGTGGCATGAAACGGAAGACTGACGATGTAGGTGCCTGCATACGACTCGCCTGTGAGAAGTAATGGGCGCGTAGCCAAACTAGGGAATATTTTCACTAGGTTTCGCAAGAAGTTGAGCTTCGGGAGAATAGCGGTGAGTTGATCATTCTGATTGATAATGACATAGCTCACGAAATCTTCTCCCATCTGGTCTTCATCTTGGACTGATAAATATCACGTAATTAGCGGCACAATAAAGAATAGTTACTTGGTGGTGCGTACTGTAACCGCCAGTTGCCTCTGCTGTTGAAAAGCCTGTGCCACTGTGCGTGACTGAGTGAGCAAGAATGACAGAAGAGCGATAGCAAAGACATACACTGGCTGGTCGACCCATACATAGTCTACCATTTTATCCCAACTAACGTTGTTCGGGATTATGGCACCACCATCATCAACATGGAGCGGCCCGTTTTCGAGCAATAGTCCCAGCATGCTAGATGCCCCAGGTCTAATGTGCTGCGTAAGCCACAAAAAATCTTCCTTGTGGTGGAGCTTGTGAGATACGTACCCACCATTGAGCCAGATTGCCCAGGGCTCATCCGAGCTACTGCTTGCGTTTTGCGTGAGGGATCCATCGGTGTGTTCGAACGCCCAGAAGAAGAGCGTGTCATTCGGGTGATTTGTTCGGTTTACAGGGATGTTCCCTGCCCAGTTACGACTGAGCGTAAAAGTAACATTTGGGAGCGAGCCGTTCTTGACCAGGAAGTCTTTGTCACAGATTGTCAGTGTCCGTGCAGCAGACCAGCCATGCGACTTACAATTCTGCCATTCGGGACTGAAGTCTCCTGTTGGCTTACCAGGATAGTCTTGAGGGAAGGAGTTCGGTACCGAGCGGGAAGTTTGGGAGCAGACTGTGCCAGTCAACGAAAGGAGAGCAAGAGCTCTGAACAGGCAAAGAAAGCGGGTCATAATTGCCACCAAGTCTTGCACTAATTGCTTCACGTTGAACTTATATAAAGCGGACGGACACTTACAAAGCGTTTATCAGAAGTGTCTCTAGTCTGATGATGATGGTGACGGCAGCTTCGAAGTCGATGCTAGCTACCTCGTGCCACTGTCGAGTCATGCTGTGATAATACGTCGGTCCCTCACAGTACTGCTGAATCCACGCGACAGCCTGACAAATGTCAGAGTATCTGGCGAGCTGCGTCAATGAGATGGGAGTTCGAGGCTCCAGGGGCAGCCTGCTAGTGTTGTGGGGACACCATGTTTTTGTGGTGACAAAGTAGGAGAACACGCACCATAACACATCAATTGCTCACCTGTTCAATTGCAAGCTACATCATGTTGCGATGGCACGACTCCCACCTGAAGATACTGTGCTGTAGGGTCCTTTGCAAATAAATCGGCATGAGACAGATTGTAAAATACACAAATACTCAGATACTTACTCAAAAATCACAATTTTTTGACTGTTCCGTAGAATAGCATCTAATGTATGTTTTCCGGAGGTTTTCTAGACGAAAAGATGAGTTGAACGAGGGACGGCACGTTGCCGTCGTCGAGAGTCATGTTTTGCAAAAGTCCCTGCTCTTTCTGTCACAGATTGATGTGATTGTCACGCGGCAAATTAAAGCACCGCTCGGTATGGCGTAAAGCGCTCTACGACGTGAAAAAGAACAAGACCTGCATTAACATCGCCGGAACAAAAAAGTCGCTACGAAATTATACCAGTATGTATAGGAATGATCTAGAAATTATCTACAAGTAAAATATTAGAAAAAGCGCGATGATCAAGTGTGCTGAAAGGAGTGAGTGTACGCTGGCATGTGTGGATGATCGCGACCGTGCGCTATGATCGTGCGATGGTGGATGCGGGAATTGCTTGAGCTTGGAGAGAGCGGAGTGTGCGGCACAGCGGGAAATGTGCTGGAAAAGATATTTGGTGTAGATGGGCAGACTGCCGGTGACTCGACAGATGGGGTTTGCTGAGAGAATGGGAAAAAACTCGCCAGCGGAGAGGCAGCTTGAGATGCACCTGCAAAAAAATTCTCGGTCTCTGTATCCCCAGGCCGATGACGTCCGAGTGTACGAGAGAAAACGCCTGCAAAGCGCGGCTCTTGTCTTTGCTGAGGGTGAGCAGCGAAATGAGTGTCGATGCGCGACCGGAGTGGTTTCACAGTGTCCGACTTGGCATCCACAGCCATCCCGAGAGCGATAATGATGTCCTCGAGGTCGCTTCGCAAGCATTTGGCCAATGGCTTGGTGAAGCGATGCGCGGACCCTAGTCGCGCAAGACGGGCACGATGTTCCTGGGTGCGAGCATGCTTGTCTGCCTGAGCCTTCAGCTTGGCAGCTGATTTTGCTGCTCGCTCGATGTTGTCAGCCGCTTGCTTATCCCATAGGACCTGTGCCTCGTCTCCTGTTAGGTGAGCCACTTGGGTCTTGAGTGTGCGGCGCTGCTTCCTCTTTTCAGAAGCGTTGAGCTGGTTCTTTAGAACTTGGTTTTCCTCACGGGCGAAGTGGCAGTGTGTGACGGCAAGCTCCTCCCGTTCCTGAGCCTTGGCAACTGCTTCCAAAGCACGCTGGATGTTGTCGTGCGCAATCTCAACACACTGCGGGCAAAGGCCGATTTCACATGACGTGAAATGATTGTGAGAGTTATTTGATATGTTAAAAATCCCGTGAATATATAGTTATGTTTGGGGGGTTAGATTAATATACAATCAAAGACATTTTTGTGATTTTTCTACAAATTTTCAAGCCTATCTACTGGCAGCCTTTCCGCGCTCCGAAAATCTGTGTGAATATTGATTTTTCGGGCAGATTTCCGACCGACCTAAAATTGTAAAAACAATTAGATTTCCCACGTGTGTCGGGTGATGGCAAACATAACGTGGCAAACAACTTTCACGAACTTTTCGGTAGCACGTGCATGCAACGAGGTAGGCCGCCGGAAATTCTACCCGCCCTTTCCTTTTCTTGATTTTTTCATGCCCTTTTCCCACGCCCCGCCGAATCCGTGGAAGGCATCTTTTCCACTTGGTTTTCTGAGCCTTGAAAGGTAACTTTCCTTTCATTTTTCTTTTTGATTTAACTACCACTTAAACAACAGAAATTCCTGCGCCGGAAAAGCCACAGAATTTGTATAGCATTATTTTGTATTCTCAAACATTAAGAAATAATTCCGAGCCCAAAATTGCCTATGGATTATCTGCTGATAGTTAACATTTAAATGGGTAATCATGCACATTTCAAGGCGTGTGAAATCGGCGTTTGCCCCTAGTGACAAGGCGCGCCTTTGGGAGACACGAGTCAAGCGGGACAAGGCTGGCCTTCAGCTGAGCCAGCATTTTAGACGGTCGGGGAGGTCTTGGAGTGAGGGATGTTGTGGAATGGGAAGTGGTAGCAAGCTCCAAGGTGAGTGGAGAGAGAGGTGCAGGAGCGAGGGGCTGCGAGGACTGAGAAGATGCAGGAAGAGGCGGTGAGTGTGTGAGAATCACTTCAGAGGCAGACGATAAGCAAGCCCGAGGTGATGTCGTCACAGAAGTCGTTGTAGAGCACAATGGGTGTGTTTCTGAGTCCTGCTCATTGTCCACTGGCTCTAATCCCTCTTCAAGATCCATGCTGGCATAGTTGTCCTCGAGATTGCCTGCGTTGCTGGACGTGTCGCTGGAGTCTGAGTCCAACCAATCAAGATCAGAGTCATTGTCGGGATTGTCACGGGCAGGATAGAACTCTGGCATGCAAGAACGTGTGGACGTGACGTTGCTGGGAGCAAAGTCGTTGGCTGTGAAGATGCCAGAGTTGAACGAGGAAAGACCGCTCTTCCTCCACGCAGCTAGGATGACCTCTGGTGACATGCACTTGTCGCGCACTGCCAGGTACTCCTGGACAAAGTCTCCACGAGGTACGTTGTCGCGTGTCTGTTCAATGACCTTCTCACAGCGTTCTAACCACTTTCTTGCGAGGAGCCCAAAACACCCCACATCGAGAGGTTGTGCCTTGTGAGTGGTGTGAGCAGGAAGACGAAAGAGCTGAATGTTGTGTTGACGGGCAAGCTCTGCCATCTCGCGAGCACAGTGCGAGCTGTGTCCATCAACAACAAGGAGAATGGGATCTTCTGTGTTGCCGGCACGCGCTCGGGCTTGCGGGATAAAGCTCTTCTCAAACCATTGAAGACACTGCATGTCGTCAGTCCATCCATTCTCGGTTGTTCCAATGCTGTGGTTGGTAGTCGGTGAGTGCCCTGCATGTCAGAGAATACACTACCACATTACTCACCAAACATGAGGACGATCCGCAACTGCGTCAAACCAACCCATGTCAAACGTGCTCCTACCAAAAAAAACCCCAGGATCGAGTGCTGTACCATCTGCAGAGACGCACTCAATGATAGTCACAAGCTCCAAGTCCGCACTGCGCTTCTTGTACCGTGCACGGTCCTCGCCTGGAAAGAAGTACTTGATGCCACTCGACTTGCGACCACCGCCAATCTGTACGCCCTTCTCGTCCATGTTGTAAATGTTGCTAACCTTGATAGGCCCATATTGGTGCAACATCGCCAAGAATGCCTCAAAGTGCCTGTCAATTGTGGTAGGATTGAAGCATTTTGCACGCTTCGTGTCTAACGGCGAAGGCTTGGCATAGGCAAAATTGGGGTGCCGTTTACGAAAATCGCGCACCCAATCCATGGACGGCAGCTTCCCACACAACCTCTCAACCTTCACACGAACTCCCTGCCCATCAACAGGTGTACCCTGTGCTGCCCAAAAACGCAGCCACAATGCGAATGCCTTTTCCTGAGCATCTGACAAGAGCCTACGTTCCTTCTGGGCCTCACTAGCTGGGCAGTTGAGGTTCTCGTAGCGGCGTCGAAGTGTCCAGTAAGGGAGGTTGAATCGAGCAGCAGCAGCAGTCACATGAACATGTTTGTGCTTGCGCAGATACCGGCAGGCCTCGCGCATACGGGCCTCCCGCCCCTGGCTTTCGCAGACTTTGTCAACGCGCATCTGGAAAAAGGCTCGGTAGTATGTATAGGTATATGAGGTAAGTACCGGTTTTACCATTATACTTGACCCCCTTGTATATACCGTGCATGCCATGTGCGCGTGATGTATACCAATCACTACTGGTATGTAGCAGTAAATTTCCGAGTTAGACGGATATATATCAATCAATATTGTCGGATATCAAAACCTATCGCTCGAGACTCGGAGAATTCATCACTGGCCGGTACAAAAGCGTGGATAGACAGTTCATAAAATGGTATACATCTCAACAACAACTAATGATGATGTGGAAGCTACAGCTGTCGACCTACACACTGGTAGCAGCCACGAGCCTTCGTCAATCTAATCGGCCCCCACTTTACTCCTCTCCCGACTCGTTACCGTCCGACTCACGACCGTCCGACTCACCACTTTTGGCAGACAGCGCAGCCATGCGCTAAAACGCGGATAAGGCAATTCTGCCTGTATTCTCGGATGCGGTCATGTAAGGACCGAGACCTGCAAAGTTCCTAGGTGCACAAAAAATGAAACAACGAGCTGTCAAGCGAAATATATCGACGTACCTCCCATTTTCAACAAGCTTGGTACCAAGTCGGATAAGTTTTCCTCGCCAAAGGCTTGCTCAAACTTAAGTAGGTCGGCCTGATGGATGATGTAGGCTTTGCGTCCGGCGTCTTCGGTAAAGATGGTATTGTTGAAGTAGCCGTCTTCCCATTCGGTGAGAGCGAACTGAATCTGCGCAGCTCATATCAATGGAGTACAGTGCGAGAGTTTGAAAGACAGAACTTACCATGGTCAGGTTGAAAGCAATGTGTGCCAGAGTGAGGCATGTGCCAATGCGGTCGGGATACTTGATACCAATAGACGAGCGTGAGCGGTTATTGTAGATAGTCTTGTTGGTGAAGGAGCTGATTGCGGGATTGCGGTAGATATTCTTGTGCTCGGCCGCGGGCTTCTTCATGTCACTCCTCTGAATAATATTCAGTCTACGATCGATTGATGTACAGGCATTGACGAACTTACCGGGAACAGCCAGCACGGCAAGCTGTCGTCGTCGTCACCCTCTCCCATGAGCTTCTCGTACTTTGCTTTGTTAAGCTCCTTGTCCTTCTTGCTGATGGAGTCTGAGAATCGATACTCGCTAGTCACAACTTTTGCGCAGCGTCCTTTACCGCACTATGCAGTTGAGTCGTGCATCGCAGAAGCTTTGCATAATGCGTGTTGGATTGTGCGTGAGTACATCGTTGAAGATATGCGTCATGACTACGTACCAGCTTATGAACGTCGCTGTTGATCTGATAATCCACGCCTTCGAAGCGGTTTGCTTCGGTCCAGATTTCGGGAATCCATTCTTCCTGCTGCGACGCTGTTGGAAAGGCGTTGATGGTATATAGTTTCACCTTCATGAGACCTTGGGCAGTCTTGAGAACATCTTGAACGTCGTTATCAAAGTCACCACGGCGAGCTCTTCCGTTGTTGGAACAGTTTTCTGTATCTTCTGTGGTTGATCATTCAGCGCGCTCGTGGTTTCAGACAAGACCCGCTTATGGCCTTGAGGTTCGACGTTAGATTCAGAGCGGTGACGCTCTTCGTAGCGAACAATCCGGCGGCGATGAATCTGCCCGTTTGGCGCCTCACTTGCTGGAGGTGGCGAGGCGTACTCACGATTAGAGCGCAGTACTGGCTGATCGTCATGTTGCTGTCGTCGTCTTCGCTGGCAGGCTCTGAATTGGGCACTGACTGAGGACCGCTTGAGTATTCTTCAAATCTTCCTGATCCTCGTCGTCGTTTGACCTATGACATACTAGATGTTTAGCTGAAGTACGAAGCTGTGAGTAAGAGATATCTCACTGTCTTGAACTTCGTCAAACAGAGTCTCGACCCCTGCGTTGTCAGGCGGTGGCAATGGAGAGCGGAGACGCGTACGATCCTGGTCTGATCTGCGTGAATAGGAGTCTCTGTTAAATGTTTGACGGATGATCTGAGAGCCAGCTGAGCGTGATCGGTCTTGGACAGGGGCACGGACGGAAGCTTGCACAGTAGTTCCGCTGTTAGCTGCACGCGGAACAATTGTTTTCTTGACGAGGGTAGGTGGAGCGTTCTGAGAGGTGATCTGTAAAGCATGATAGAGGAGTTAGACAATGAGCGGTGGGTGGTGAGCATGAGAATACACGTACCGATCCTGCCGTAGCAGCGTCAACCTTGTGTGCTGCAGCTTGAACCTTTCGTGCTGGAGGCTTTGGTTGTGATTTCTTCTGGACTCGTCTTGCTTTTTCAGCATCTGCAGCAACACATGTATAGTTGTGCGTTGAGTTGGCAAAGCAAAAAACCCAAAGAAATACACACCAAGTTCAGCCTGTTTACTTGATGGCTGGCGGTCACGGCTACTCCGTGCTGTTACGGGGGCTGCAGATTTGGATGCCATGGCAGAGCGAAGCGGGGAGGCTCACGTAGAAAATGCTGTGCTGGCAAACATGGCAGATCAAGCCGTGAATGGCGGACTCGAAATGAACTGCATAGTTCCTGTGTCGCTCTGTGAAATTCCAAGTCGGCAGCCGGCGGCGATCCACGCGATTCAGCCGATTCAGCTACGCCTATACTGCAGCCTTGAATTTACTAAGTCTACACTCACAATAGTCCGCTTGCATGCAGCGTTCCCAACACTCTCCATGCCTAAGTCTTCTTTGTCTATCCATCGATGTGGGTTTTGTGGGAAGAGACTTCCAACGGCTGCCGGAGTCAGGCTTCACATACAGAACAGTAGTGTCTGTCGACGACGCTGGGAACTTCAGGTCACCACCACTCAGGCACGACCTCAGTCACCGTCAGCATCTCTACAACCTCCTGACGACTTTACACACCTTTCTGCTTTCCTCGACAATGGCACCCCTGACTATTCAATGATGCCTGAAGTCCGAGTCCCTCAGGCTATCCATGATGAGTCCGCAAGCACGAAGACTTCCGAAGTAGACTTTGAACATCACTTACAGCGTTTTGTCGAGCTGTATCCAGGTCCTGTTGCAGATATTTTGGGAGAAGGAACAACGACGTTTGAGAGGTGGGATAGGGAAAACAAGGAGCAGCATCAGAATCAGTGGTATCCCTTCGGGAGCAAGGATGAGTGGGAGATAGCGGCATGGTTAGCGCAGAACGTCGGGCATAACAAGATTGACGAGTTTCCGAAACTAGAAATGGTGAGCCGAATGTTAGTGTTATCATTCGAAGCATCTGTATTGACAGGTAATAGATCAAGAAGTGCGGGCTCACCGTTACGAGCAAGTACATGTTTTTCAAGAAGATTGATCAGCTACCACATGTTCTGGGATGAAGTGGATATGTGACAATGTTACTGTGGTTGGGAATATCCTGGGAGAGAACGGAAAGGCGCTGTCTGAAGAGCTCGAGCTTTGGCGAAGAAACCCTGTTGAGTGTGTCCGCAAGCTTATCGGTAATCCAGCATTCCGTGAAGCGATGTCGTACACACCTGAGCGTGTTTTCAGTGATGAGGAGGGAAAGAGTCGTGTCATAGACGAGATGTGGACAGCGGATTGGTGGTGGAGAGTTCAAGTCAGTCACTGTATATACTACACATTTTGATTGAGAAGAAACTCACCTTCGCGCCGCAGGGAAAGCTGCCAAGTGGCGCTACCATTGCTCCGGTCATCCTTGCCTCAGACAAGACCAAGCTGTCCAGCTTTCGTGGTGACCAGACAGCGTGGCCAGTATACCTGTCAATTGGGAACATTGCAAAGGCGACGCGGCGCCAAGTGTCATCTAGAGCCACGATTCTTATTGGTTACATACCTGTCTCGAAGTTGGAGTGCTTCTCAACTGCCAATGAAGCACGACGTTTAGCTGGATTCCGTCTCTACCACCATTGCATGCAGTCTCTTCTTGAACCGCTGGTCGAAGCTGGAAGATCTGGGGTTGACATGCTTTGCGCAGACGGCTTTGTGCGCAAAGTCTTCCCTATAATTGCCACCTACGTCGCACATCACCCTGAACAGTGTCTCATCGTGAACGTGCAGGAGAATTACTGCCCTCGTGGGAAGGCGGATCCGAAGAACCGCGGAGAACCTGATGGATGTTCCCTCCGTAATGTCGAGAAACTCTCCGTTTGCTGGCCTCCCATAGGCTCGGCGAAGGCACGACCCCATTGCCGGACGGTCTTCGCGCCGTCTATGAGCCTTTCTGGACCAACCTTCCGCATTGCGATATCTTTGCCTGCATTACGCCTGACATCCTCCATCAGTTGCATAAGGGCGTGTTCAAAGATCACCTCGTCAGCTGGATTTCAGAAGTGGTCGGAGTAGACGAGCTGGACAAGCGGTTTAAGGCCATGGCCGACGTACCTGGTCTTCGTCATTTCAAGAAAGGGATTTCTCACGTACAGCAGTGGACTGGCACCGAGCATAAGGAAATGCAGAAGGTCTTTGTAGTGCTTGTTGCCGGTGCTGTGAACTCGGAAGTTCTCACTGTCGTCCAAGCGCTGATTGACTTCATCTATTACGCTCAGCTTCAGCTTCATACCGGCGCAACTCTCGATGCCTTGAAGAACTCACTGAGTGTATTTCACGTGCACAAGGATGTGTTTCAGGCCCTAGGAATCCGTGAACACTTCAATATTGCCAAGATTCACTCGATGGTTCACTACGCCGAGGCAATCCTAGAGAAAGGATCTTAGATGGGTATAATACCGAACTGTCGGAACGCTTACACATAGATTTTGCAAAGGCCGGATATCGGGCAGGGAATCGTCGTGACTACATGCGCACATGACACTTGGCTTGAGAGGCAAGAGGCAGTGAAGGACCGCCTCGAGTTCCACAGCTGGTGGCAGAGGGACCCATCACATCTTCCACTTCCGTTTCCACCTTCTCTGCGTCCAACGGCTTGCACACTGACAAAACAAAGCAGACAATGACACGATGTCCGCTTTCTACCTTCAGTCACTCCTCGGATGTACCGGATTGTGAAGAACTGCCCTTTCAGGCGTGTATCGCTTCAAAGTCTGCAGGACCAACACGGTGCGCTCGACTTCCTTCCAGCTCTTCAGTCATATATAAAACAAGCTATCCTCACAGCTTGTTTACACCCCAGCCCCGTGACGTATATAAAGTGTACAGGCAGCTAAAGATCGAGCAACCGTGGAGCCCATTTGTTAGCAGTGACACACGCATAGAGAAGGTACGAGTGATCGCACCTATCGCACCTCAAGTGAGGAAAAGAGGTTCTCCATGATTTTTCGATCCTATTCTTGTCATCGAGAATATGGCGGCATTCAACGCGCGTGGTAGAGGGTCACTTGACGGTAAGTTTGAATATAGTCATGTAGCAAATGATCACTCACTTGACAAATATACAAGGTTTACGGGTAGCAAGGCTTTGCGTTCTCTTTGAGCTACCAGCTGACCTTGGGCGAGCGTTGCATCCCTTAGCGTACATCAAATGGTATACCTCATTTCAGCGATGCGACCCAAACACGAAACTCTATCAAGTATCACGCTCAAGTCGGCATCGAAGACCTAACGCACAAATCGTTAGTGCAGAACGTATACTGGGATTTTGCCATCTAGCAGCAAAATGTGGTGCAGCGATTGATAGCGGCTGGACAACCGAGAATGTCCTCGACATGGCAGAGGCATTCTTAGTAAACCCTTACATTACCCTCAACACCTTTAGCCGTTCCGGTCTGTATCCATTGGGTGCATGCTTATAGGCAATCTACGTTGGATACCTTTACTAATATAAGCATTTCCGTCATATTGAAGGCCGTGTAGCGTCATAAGAGGTGCCTGTGCCAGCACTGAACAGTACCGAACCGTGACTCGGATGTGTGTTGAAGTGACTAAATTCCGAGAGCTGCAGAAGGTACAGCTTTTCATTAAAGTTCCTGAAATTTTTTATTGGCATTCTTGTAAGTCTGAAGCTCACAACTCACAAGTTGCTTGCTGAATCGAGGTATGAACGACCGGCGTGGAATTGTATTCGTGTCAACCGTAGAGACATAAAATCTAGCGCCCCGCACTTTCATTGGCGCCTTGGGAGCAAAAGGTAAAAGCATTAACACTTTGCTCAGTCTTCCCTGTAGTCATACACAAAATACATCAAAGCATAGCTATACCTCTACTCTACTGGCAGAAATTCTAACTGAGAGCAAATGTGAATATTCACGTGAATATCCATGAAATGCTGGAACCTCTACTGTAGTCGTATGTGACGTGACTGTCACATTATGGATGTAGTTTGACTTCACTGCTGTTGTCACTACCACCGCTACCACCACCACTACCACTTTAGCTAAGGAACTCGCCGCCGCTTGGAAAGGAGCGAGGATGGCTGTGCCTGAGTTACATAGCACGGCCGGTCATCCTCAAACTAAACCAGCACGCGGGGAGCCTGACGCTTGACACTCCCACCTTCAAACTGAACCAGCAGCCTGACTCGAATGCGGAGAACATTGAACGACGTGGCCTCAGCAGACGTTTATGCCCCGCATCATCCTTCTTAAAGGCCTCAACTCGGACCTGCAAGCATCCGGCCTTGGTGACGACGGCACCCTGTATCCTGTCCACGACAGCAACAACGATGATAACGACAAGCTTGGTTCTGCACACAGGGAGGAGGATAGGGTCATTGCCTCACGGCTGCATTGTGGTACGTTCGCTTCAGCCTCACTTAACAGGTCACCGCAGAGTTCTTACAAGTGCAACAAGCAGTACCCGCCCCTTGTGTTACCTCTGCTCCACGCGGCCTGGCGCAGATGTTCTCGCCCATCTCTTCCGCTCTTTTGCACAAGCCTAGGGACAAATGCTCCAACTCCGCATCTTCGTGGGCTGCTCAATGTTTGCCTCACAAACACCGCCTTCGCCATCCAAGACTCCTTCGCCGAGCACAACCGTTCATCCTCAGTCTGAACCGGCATGCAAAGAGCTCGACGCTTGACACCTTCACCTCACCTATCCTTTGTATTCATTACTGCTGCGACTTACAACTTCCTTAACTCCCCGACTCGGACTATCCTGAATGCTTGCTCCACATGTGGGCACCAAAGTTCGGCTTGCCCCACCCCCGACAATTTCCACTACTACTGCTGCATCAAACCTGCTCGACCGACGACTTCATTGAGGCGCTCCGAGTCCGATGGCTCACCAGCAAGATGTGCTCGATGGGGATGAACAGGCCGTGAGCAGACAGGAAGAGATGTAGTGGGCAGAGTAAATACGGGGTCAAGCGAGACAAAGGGTGTATGATTCTCACCTTGAATGATGAGTTTATGCAGTTAATATCCTCTGACTCTGTATAGAAGTGCACAACACTAACATTTAGGCACGAGTTACATTCTAGTATGTACAGTTATACAGCATTATTCTTACCATAGTCAGCGCTATTGTTGCCCTCATCTCCGTTAAGAGCACCCACCATATCACTCAATTTCTGACCCAGGAACTGTAAGCTTCAGCCTACGGCTTGCAATGACTCATAGATTCGCTGCACTGTTACACTTGTGATGTACCACTATATACCATGATGTGCCTCCCTCTGATGCTATAACTTGGTATGTACGGTGTGTATCATGTATACTGGTATACGATGCTCACTTACGGTATGGACAAATGTTTTTTTCCAGATGCGCAATGCCTTTGCCTTTGGCATTGTCGCATCGAGCGTCCTGGCAGGGGGGACCGCGTACAATGGAGAGCGTGTCTCTCATCAAGTCACGACACCGTGAGCTGTGTATGTATATTCACCGCTGAAGTTCCACAACTTGTCATAAGAGCCACTGGGAGTGGATTGAGAGTGGATTATATTCGACTCATACTATGCAAACTCAGCCTGGTCTGGTGCGTCATATTCACTGCTAGTTTCTTGCATCAATCGGAGTTTCAAGCTCTTGTCACTCTGTTTGCGCTTTTTGTCAGGCAGATGCAAAAACCCCCCGTCCTAAGCACACTCGTGTACCTAGCACTTGATCAAAACCCACCAACACGGAGCAATGCTATTCAAGAGACCTGTCTGAAATTCTCAAGCTGACCGCCCAACAGCATCTTTGGGATCTGGTTGGATCTGGTCAGATATAGGCCCAAGAGATGGCCCAAACCACGCCGGTAACTCTCGGTAGGCTACGTCCCTCCTTCAAATATGACAAAAAGTACATGTATATGCGCGTAGTGAATAGCTGCATATACCAGAACTTTTACCGGTACGCAAACAGTTGTCTGAGTGAGTCTGAAGGAGGATTTGCAAAAGTCCCCGCATTTGCAAAGGACCCTACAGCACAGTAAGTCAAGGTGTAAGAGCCAAACGCCGATTTTCTGGAGAACGAACGGGAAATGGGGAATCCGGTCAGTCCGGATCCAGATCCGACTCCGATTGTGTCACAGTGTGACATTATGTTACTCAGGCTATTTGTGACAAGTAGTCAAAAATTGTTCACGTCCTTACATGTTACAACGATGTTGTCGTCTGAGAAACTGAGCAACTTGCTCGACCAATTCCAAAAATATCCTGACCTACTCAATGCACTCTCTCTGACGCACCTTGTACATTTTGTCATTTATGCAAGAGCACTCAAGGATGACATCTTGACAACTCAGAATTCAAACCAAGATCAGATTCATGCTCCTGAGCACATACCCAACGTTATTGAAGAGTTTCTATCAAAAATCATTGAAGCACCTACCCCCCTAGTACACCAGTGTTGGGAGGTCCTAAAGCACATTGTATGGGAGACCGACATCGCGGTGCAGTTGCTAGCAGACCCTGCAGGGAGCTTCAAGGTACACGGGTATTCTGTGGGACTTAGTAAGCACAGAATGAACTACTCTGTTAGTCTGGTACTAAGGCTTTTGTAGCATTTCATACCTTCTACCCCCCCCCCCCCCAGTCGCCACTGCATCAACACAGAGTGCACAAATCACATGGCTGCGCTGCTTACAGAGATACAGCAGTGGGCAGTGGTATTCTTCACGTTTTCACAAGGACCAGTGCCTGCATACACTGTACATCTCTACTGTCGTGGTATGTACATATTTATCAGAGAGGATTGTACTCACAACAATGGTGTAGGCTGTCTCACCAGTTATCGTCATAACTACTCCATGTGTTAAGACCTAGACTTGGGACTGGGAAATGCGTAAGGCCGAAGATAGGCAAAGGTGTAGGAATTGGAATTGGGGAATCGGGGAGTGAGTTATTGGATTCAACTAAGTAAGTTGCGCCTCTCGTGAATCCTTGGGACTTGGATTTGGACTTAGCAAGATCAAAGGTTCAACCTCGGGATTGGAGGTCGAACAGGACAGGAGTTGGGATTGGCGGAAGAACAGAAGTCGGGCAACGACAAGTAGGACTACTTCAGCTAGAGCAGTAGAACAAAGGAGATCAGAAGTAGGGGAATCTAATTCGATATTTGAACTTAAACTTCTACTGTACAAGTTGTATCTACTTATATACTAATAGAAGTTGTAAGTCCAATAAGTGTACATGTGTAACTGAGAGATAAGGGAAGAGTGATCAAGCAAGATACTCAGAGTCGGAGGGAAATCGGAGAAAGGTTACAAAGGAAATAGCTGTAAGTAATAGGACCAGTGATGTGCTGAGCATGAGGAGGATCAGAGTATAGTCGGAGATGTGATAAGTGCCATGCGGAAGTGTGCCTGGATGGAGATAAGGAAACCGGATGTTCAGTACCAATCACGTGATCCACTCAGATCATAATACCATATGAGGTGGAGTGCACTACTACTATGGCAGCATTCCGGATGTGCTTCAGGCTGGAGAGCATCAGTTCATGGAGAGACAGCTGATAGATATGTGGATATTGGACCAGGTGACTAGCTGGTAAGTCAAGCGCAATTGAGGGACATATGCACTGACAGTAATCATTTGATTGATCAGGAAATCCACATCAAACTGTGCTCGTACATATAACACCATGTTCCTTAGCGCAGATCACGACAATGAAGATCCAGAAGGCAGGTCTGTTGCAGACCACTCCGATTTCCATTTCTCCCCAAACCTTCGCCCTGAACTTGTGTGGGATGTGGTGATCCTACTCTGCCTAGTGGAGGACAGTGCCAGTTGGGGCATGTCACTTGACTTGTCCCACACAGATGAGCAAGAGACATGTCTCAGGAAGGCTATGCTAGCCTGCAACATTTGCATGCAGCATTTTGGTCTTGGCCAAATCCTTCACTGGTGTGACAAATGCACGCAATTCTTTGACAATCGAGCCACCGGTCAGGGACTCTGTATGTCTTGCAGTATGGCGGGTTGATATCTATGGCTTATGTTTTGCACTACTCGGCAGCTGCTGAATGAGATTGTGCACGAACTGAGGCGCGCTCCTTCTGCAAGCCTGTCCGTAAATGAGAAGGAGTCTCCTTGACAGAAAAATGAGCTATAGTCGGATCTATCTCAGAAAGTTGCCTGAATTGAGATGCAGCAACAAAAAGATGACGACCGGGAGGCACAAGGGCGATGTAACCTTCTGATGCGCCAAGCCAGTAGCCGTGTTCAGGGTGATGAATACGAAACCAAGTTGGCTCGGACTGGACTGTGCCATTGTCAATCAGCCCAAGGGTCTTCAAATGCGAGCGTGAAAACATGAACTTAGACGCGGCACCACTTTCTCCTTGGAAGCTGTTGTGGGTGGGTGGTTTGCCATCCTGCAGTGCTGCATGTCAGCTTTGTACTAGTGAGCGGGGTGATCTCAAGTGCGTACCTTCAGCCAGCAGTGCACGGTGACCTCTTGCTTCTTGCAAAGCTTCTGCTCTTTCTTCTGCTCCTCCTCTTTTAGCTTTCTCAAATAGTGCTCCTGCTCACCATTGTACTTTGGGTGATAACTATTGGGCATCTGTGATGCCTTTTGTATAGGTGTAATACTGGGAGACAATAGAGATGATAGAGACGCCGGAGATGCCGGAGCAATTCAAGAGGTTGATGCCAAGGGGGAGGGTGGTTCCAGAAGATGATAAGACACTAGCGTAGGTGTAGATGGAGATGGAAGAGGGGTACAACCGGAAGTTGGAGTTGTAGAGGGACTCTGAGGCTGAGCGGGAACCATTGGCTGCGGCACAGGCACAGAAGGCAAAAGCTCAGATGAAAGAGATGGAAGATCAGCAGGACCAGATCCTATAGCTTCTGAGAAAGCCCGCTCCATCGGTGAAACAACAATTGATGGAATGCTCAGGTATGATAATGCAGAAGACAATGATGTAGGAAGGACTGGGGAAGATGTTGAAGAAGATGCGGCAGGAGGACTGGTACTGGCTTGAGATTGTGACTTGTCTGTTCGGTTGTGATATGCACAGCTGCCACCTTCCTCACAGCAGGAGTGACATTTGCCAGCTCTGCACATCTTGTTGCGGGACTTCCTGCAGTCGCTGACCGTGCATTGTTCCCTTGATGAGGACATGATGAAACCGGGTAGTGAAGGTGAGGCGGAGGGGAAAGATGGTGAGACAGACACCCAACAAAAATAACTGCACTTTCCAGTCGGAGTGAGTGTGTTTGGTAGGTTACACTGCCACCAATATTTGGTTACAATGTGTCCATTCTAGCCAAACTCGAGATACTCACGGAATAGTACTCATGTCCATGATTGCCTGGCTTGGCAGTCCGGGATTTTGGTGAAACGGTCTGCAGTTGCAGCTCGGTGTTTGCACCAGGGCAACCAAAGGTAGGACACCTGTTCTTTACAAAATACTAAGTTGTCAGCCTGAAGTGTTCTGCGTTGAAGTACTCACAAGAGTTGTAGCCTCAAGGCCTGGCATGCGGGGACGGAGGGAGAGGTTGCGCGCGCAGTCAATCATTTGCTTGCTCTCTCTTATATAACGGTCAAAGGGGATTTCAATTCGAAGAGCTTGTCTTCTCGAGCATGGGAGGATCACATCAACACTATATCAAGGTATGTCTTACAATGTGCCACCATGGTGGGAGTGACACGCATGTCACACCATTTTAGACGCCACAGATTGACTGGATCCGGACTGACCGGATTCCCCATTTCCCGGTCTTTCTGATTACACGCAACTTGAAATCTGCATGATTACCCACTTGACAATTAACTATCAGCTGATAATCCCAGTAAGCAATTTTGTGCTTGGAATTGTTTCTTGATGTTTGAAAAGACAACATAATGGATGCCTACCCGTAAGGGATTCAGAGATACAGAGCCAAGCTGGGGTAATGACGAGTTGAGAGAACGTAGTCGCTTAGGCAAGGTGGATGCGCTGTCGTAAACCCACTGCAGACTGTAGGGACCTAGTACACACGGAGACGAGTTAATCCAGGTGCAAAGATGAGAGCACAATGGAATATAGAATGTACCTAGTACACACGGAGACGAGTTAACTAGGTAACAGGGCATATGAGCATAAGACATAATGCAAGAGCAATGGGGGGAATACTCACTCCAGGTGTGAAGATGAGAGCACAATGGAGGAGTAGAGAACCAGGGTTAAAGGGTTATATACTACAAGGAAGATGGCAACAAGGCAGTGTCCGCATGATGAAACAAAAGATGCAATCATACTACAAAGGAGTCATGAGACAGGAGACAAAAAGAATGTCCAATAGGGGTGAAGTCCATGAGTAGCGCCGCAAAAGTCCATTACTCCCCCTCGGCGAGACAATACTGGATGAGTCCAAGAGCCTTGCAATGTCGAGCGTGAACATCATGAGGAAGTGGATTTGTAAAGATGTCAGCAGGATTATCAGTTCCAGGGATTCGAACCAGTTCAACGAGGCCTTTGTTGAAGCATTTGTGTACTGCGTGTGCCTTGACTCGGGTATGTTTTGAGCGGTGTTTGACATTTGGAGATTTTGAAGCATTGACAGCACTCTTGTTGTCGCAATAAAGCGTGATAGGAAGGTTGAGAGGGATGTCGATTTGGTCTGCCAAGTCATTCAGCCATTTGAGTTGTTCGCAGGCTTCGTGTGCTGCGTAGTACTCAGAGTCAAAGGTGGATTTGGCAATGGACTGCTGCTTGCGAGATGACCAGCATACAGCTCCATTGCCAAGGAAGAAGGCCCAGCCTGAGGTGGAGAGAGAGTTGTCGGTATCACTGGCAAAGTCAGCGTTGGTGTATCCAACAAGTTGATCTCCTCGAGTGTCACTGTGGCCTAGACAGAGTCGGAGGGAGGATGTGCCACGGAGGTAGCGAAGGACGTGTCTTGCAGCCTTGAGATGAGACTGCATGGGGTTTGACTGATATTGACAAAGCCAAGCAACTGCAAAGGCAATATCAGGGCGAGTACCAAGCATGGCATACATAAGGGAGCCAAGAAGACTGCGGTATTCATAAATGAGTTTTGGATCACATTGTGAAGGATCCTCTTTGTTCTTCTCCAACTTGATACCTGTTGGGAGAGGTGTTGACGCAGGATTTGTGTCCTCGTGTCCGAAGCGCTTGAGAACATTGTTGATGTATACCTCCTGGTCCAGGTATATGCGGCGGCTCCCCCTCTCCCTAGTGATGCGGATAGCGAGATAGTGCTTGAGTTCCCCCAAGTCTTTGAGTTTGAAGTGTGAGCGGAGCGCGGTCTTTGTTTCCTTCAGCAGAGCGATGCTGTTGCCCATCATGGTAAGATTGTCGACGTAAACAACAAGAATTTGGAGGACTCCCCCTTGTCTACGAACAAAAATAGAGATGTCACCAGTGTCATGACAGGTGAATCCAAGTTGTTTGAGGCATGCCTTCAGCGTGAGGAACCATTGGCGTCCTGCTTGCTTGAGACTGTAGATTGCTTTCCGAAGGTGACATAATTTGCCTTCGGCCACTACAAAGCCTTCAAATTGCTCCATATAAACCTCCTCGTCCAAAGATCCGTTCAAATACGCCTGATGGAAGTCAATTTGGTGGATTTCCCAGTCTAGAGTGGCTGCCAGGGTGACAAGATATCGCCAAGATTCCAGACGGGCGACAGGAGCGAAGGTGTCTTCGTAGTCGATCCCTTGAATTTGCTCAAATCCTTTAGCTACCAGCTGTGCCTTGTAACGGTCAACATTGCCGTCCTTGTTGAGTTTGAGCTTTTATACCCATTTACTCTTGATCGCCTTGCAACCTTGAGGTAAATCGACAAGGTCCAATGTTTCTGAGTCCTGGAGACCTTCGAATTCAGTCTCCATTGCCGCGTACCAGTCATCCTTGTCCTCAGAACCCATAGCCTGTCTGTATGAACGAGGCTCCCCCTGAGGTGTTACAGCTGCCGCTAGGACCAAGTCAGCTTTGTCTGTGAGGACTGCTGCTGCTCGGTTTTTTCGGTTGTAAGGGAGCTTGTTGCCTCGAGATTGTGTAGCCCGTTGAACATCATCCTCACTTGCTGCCTGCCAGATGGAATCCATTCGCTTCTGTTTGCGCGTAGTGCGGCGGGGAAGCTGATGAGCAGGATTCAATATGGGCAGATAGTTGTGTGCTGAGGGACAATTGGGATTTGGTTCAATTTTGGGTGATTCTACAATTTGAGACGACCAAGGGGTTGGTCTGGACGGTGAGGATGAGAATTCAGTCTTTGGTGTGAAGAACTGATCTGGTGCCTTTCCTTTGCCCTGCGAGATGCTAGGGTATGGTGAAGGTGTGGCGGGCGTGGATGGTCGCGGAGTGGAAGAGGGGCGCGGTATCTGTGACGGCATCTGTGAGGATGGTGTCCGTTCCATATGAACATCCGTAGATGGTGCGCTGAGAGGAGGCAGTTGCTGAGTGGTAGGTAAATGTGGCAAGATAGTAGCCGGCTGCAGAGAGGGCATGTGAAAGGATGGAGTTTCAAGTTTGAAGTAAGTGGGTGGTGTAGGTTGAGGTGCGCTCAAACGCGGTGAGACATAATAGCTTTTCAGCTCCGGCTCACGGACTAGTAGTAACCGGACTCTCTTTTGTTTTCCGTATATGGTCGCTCTATTGTTCTTTCTTCACGCGGACACATCTGTATCACAGATCTTCCTTTTTGGGTTGCCTGAGGGCTCTGTCTTATATACCTTCACCCCTGCTCCTGACACTCCATTGTGCTCTTTCTCTTTCGCACCTGGAGTGAGTATTCTTCGTTGTCCCTCACATATGCAATATGCTCACAGCCTGTACCTGTAGTTAACTCGCTCTGCTCGTGTGTCTTAGGTACAGTCATTATGCTATCGTGCTCTTTCTCTTTTGCACCTGGATTAACTCGCTCTGCTCGTGTGTTATAGGTTCTTACAACGGCAAGTGGGATTATGACTGCGCATCATATCCCTGCCCCTAGACGTGTTGAATACATTTGACCAGGTTTAGGTTATGAGCCCCGCCTGACTCTAATCCACACTCGTCGTTCACCTTATCGCGCCCATCTGTGCTTCGCTCCGATCAACGTCAACACACAACTCTAGGTTTTCATATCCACATCCTTAACGTCCTATCAACATGTCGAGCACTACACCTCCCACAGGTGGTTTGGCATTGTCTGGCCCTGCTGGGTCCACTCCTGCCTCTGCAGGCCCCTCTGCCGCTGGTTTGTCGTTCGTCAAGAACACTTCCAGCAACTCCTCGTTCATCAAACTCGACTCGCTGCCTAAGCTGACTGGTGCCAACAACTGGAAGGAATGGAACATGCTGTTCATCCAGTTCCTCAAGACGCAAGCTGTGTCTGGCATGGTCAATCCTTCTCTGGTCAAGCCCGCGTCCACCGACACGGACTACGACGACTGGTGCAAGGCCGACGCCAACGTCACTCTGGTTCTCCTCGCGACCGTCGATAGCTCTCTCCACCATCTCTTTGACCTCGAGACCAACTCCGCCGCCGAGATCTATGCTAAGCTTAAGGCCAAATACTCCGCCTCTACCACTCTCTCTGCATTCCTCAAGTTCAAGCAATACTTCCTTCACACGATCAACGGCTCACGCCCTCTCGTTGAACAGCTTGAAGAACGTGGTCGTCTCTGGCAAGAAGTTGACGCCTCCGGCATCCTTGACGACAAGGAACTGCTCAAGATTTTTGGTGTTCTCTTGGTACTCCCTGACTCCTTCGCCAACATCGTCGAGCCCATCCTTGCTGTCACCGCGCCAAAGGACTTGAAATACGACGACATCCGATCACGCCTCATCGACGAGGCTAAGCAAAAGGAATTGCCTTCAGTCTCTGCGGTCAAGTTCAACAAGTCTTCGGCTTTGTCCTTGTCAGGCAAGTCAAAGAAACAGTGTGGGTTCTGCAAATACAAGGGGCATACAGAGGACAAGTGTTGTAAGAAGAAGGCTGCCATTGAGGAGGCAAGGAAAGGGGGAAAAGGAGGAAAGGACAAGGGGAAGAAGGAATCTTCTGGGTCACCATCATTGTCTAACGGTTCCGCCGCTGTACATGTAGTCTCTGCTAAGGACTCCACGTCCGAAGCTGCCAACGTTGCAAATATAGATGTTATGTTTTATGCTTCGGGTGAAACACCCTGGATGCTCGGCTCAGGCCATACGAGACACATCACCAACAACCTCAATGACTTCCACGACTACAAGCCGTTCTCTACGCCGTCGTTTGCGACATTGGCTGATGCTTCGAAGACTTCAATGTCTACGCTAATACGCCCGGAAATCGGCTAGGCACGGAGACCCGGCAACAGCCTGCCATTTGCGCGGCCCGCGTCATCCTGAGCGGCAAGTCCTTCCACTTTCCCAGCGTCACGGGCACGAGGAGGTCGCCGAGGTCACGAGGAGTCCGCCAAGGATCCGAGGACTTGACAAGGAGCAATGCACCGGAAACATCCGAGGCCGAGGAATCGCACCGAACTCTGACACACAGACACGCCCCTTTTGCATCGGAGCATGGGCCGGCCAGCCACCAAGTGTTTCGGACGCGGGTCGGACCAACGGTAGAAGAAACTTGACGCGCGAACCCCGTTTCAGGAAGACTCCTATCACGCCACGCTGTGCAACTCCTGGACGGCGCCTCATCACCTGCTCGCGACGGTTGGCGCCTTTTCAGCGCAAGGGCGCGCGCCGCTACGCCGCGTCAACCAACGCTGTGTCCTGCCGGGCGTCGACTCGCTGGACATTTTGCCTCCGCAGACGGAAGTATTCTGCCACCATGTTTCCTCGCTCTCGCGTTTGGGTTTAGGACATAGAAGGAAAGGTTTAGGAGAGGGTCTTTAGGGTATATAAAAAGGTGTTGCTTGTACTGCGTAAAAAGGAAAATCAATCAATCCCCACCCCAGTTTCCAGAGTTCACTTTACGCTTTGCATTTGTGTCGAGGGAGTCTCTTTGCGCCCATAGCTGTAGCTTCTTCTGCGTTGTCTCACTGCGACCTCTTCCACGTTTATGTCTGCTGCGTCTACCAACGACAACCCGCCTCAAGTCTGCCGTTACTGTCCCACTGTTCCCCACCTACCCGACGGTTGCTGCCCTTACTGCCCGCGCCCGCGCGAGGTTCTACGCCGTTACCCCATCATCCCCGCTCCCACGCCGCCGCCAGAACCCTCAGCAGTGCCTACGGTCTCCCCTGAGAGATCAACTCCTAAATCACCCTCACCAGCGTTGTCCGTCGCCTCTGTCGCGGACTCGCTTGATAACTGCTCTTACTGCGACACTCAGAGCGATCACCCAAATCCCCTACATTCAGGACCTTTTGTCCCGCTCAACTGTGTTCGCCCGCGTGCGCCGCACCCAGCTTGTTGGCTGTCACCAGACTTTGAGGGCGAGGACCACGAGTGCGAACTAGTGCAGTTCAATCTTACCAGCTCTACCGACGTTGTCGTTGGCCACGCATTTGCTTGCAATACGCATCGCCGCTCGGGAGGTGTTGTTCTACACTACCACCCCCGCGCGCAGTCTATCGCGTCAAATTGACTGTGGCCTCATATAACCTTACGCTGTGACTCGCACTCCATTAGCTTGTCTTTCTCTTACGGTTTCTTTCAGTTTTGTTATACTGTGTTTGCTTCTTAACTGCGTTATTTTACTGTGTTACTGCGTCTGCGTTTTACTTTCACTGCGTTGAGTTTACTGCGTTCACTTTCACTGTGCCCGCGTTTTACAGCAACTACTTTCATCTTCACCAGCGACCACGTTTTGTGTTTGAGATTCATACTGTGTCTGCTGTTACCATCCGCGTCTCTCAGCGCGATGTTTTACTACAAGTCACAACGTCTCCTGTGCGTTCTCTTTGAGCCGCGTTAAAACTCTTTCGCTTTCACCGCGCCAACTAGCCCTTTTACCTGCGATACGCGTGGTAGTTTGCACGTCTAGCTCCCTTCACATAAAACCTATACCACAAACCTTGTCACTCTTTACAGCACAGGTAAAACTAGGACTCTAAGACCACCTCGCACACTTTAACACTTCCGCGCTTCCACACCTTTACACTTCTATTGCCACTTCGTGGTTGGTTGTGTTGTCTTTAAGGTTGTTCTTATTTTGAAGCGTGACTCAGTGTCTCAACGCTTGGGTCTGGGAGCATACGTGGAACCGTACATGTTGATGGAAAGCAGCTCACAGCGCAGTTTGACAACATCTTATACTGCCTGGGCATTGCCTACCGACTCATTTCGATTTCCTGTCTTAACTCCAAAGAATTCTCTACCGTTTTCACTGGTGGTAAAGCACGGATACACAGGAATGATACCACCTACGGCATAGGTACTCTCAAGGGGGGCCAATACTGGTTGGGACTTCGCGTCTCTTCTTCGTCGGTCGCCTCCTCCACGCACATGCACTCGTCACCCATCGACCTTGTACACCAACGCTATGGTCACCTGAACTGGGAAGCACTACAGAAGCTACGCTCTGACAACTCCCCAGTGACAGGTCTGACTATCAACGAGAAGACTCCTCGCTCTGAACACGCATGCGAAGGTTGTCAACTTGGCAAGGCCACACGACGTACATTCCATTCATCCTCGACACCTCGCGCAGACAAACCTTTCAATCTCATCCACACTGACTTGGCTGGACCTATGCAGAACTCTTTTGTAAATGGCGGACACCTCTAGATGCTCACGTACATCGACGACTGCTCTGACAACGTCTGGATTTATTTCCTGAAATACAAAGACAAACAGGAGCAGAAGTTTGAGGAGTTCCAACAGCTGGTCAAAACTCAGTTCGAGAGGGATATCAAGATTCTTTGCTCTGACAGGGGCGGTGAATACCAGTCGAAGCGCTTCGTGCAATGATTGAAGGATCTTGGCATTGTCCATCAGCGCACCACCCCGGATACACCACAACAAAACGGCAAGGCTGAGCGTTTCAACTGCACCATCAAGGAGGCTGTGCTCTCTATGCTATACGCCGCCGGGATGTCCAAAGGATTCTGGGAAGAAGCCGTGAAAACCGCTGTGCATGTGCGCAACCAAGCACCCAAACGGTCTCTGGATTGGAGGACACCATTTGAGATTATCACTGGCTCCAAGTCGGATGTTTCATACTTCCGTGTTTTTGGTTGCCTAGCCTATTGCCACATTCACAAGGATCATCACAGGAAGCTCGATGCTCACGCTCAGCCTCTTGTGCATGTTGGGTATGAAGCGGGTTCTAAAGGTTACCGCTTATGGGACAAACATACTCATAGGATTGTCTCGAGTACTGACGTTGTATTCGACGAACTGATCTTTCCTAACCATCCTTCACCTCCTACTCAACCATCTTCGAGCATTTCAACCTCTCCGCCGACCACGTACGATCTTGAACTCTCACTCCCTTCAACGCCCTCTTCGCAGCCGGCTACTACCATATCACAAGTCCCTCAATTCTCCTCTTGACGCAACATCCACGTCAGCTCCTATGCCTTCACGGATACCGCGTCCCTCTACTCCTATTCCTAGTTTGTCCACATCTGCTGAACCAGAGCCTAGCTCTTCATCCACGCCACTCTCGCCTTCCAAACGGAAAGGCCCTCCTGTCGTACCTTCTTCCAAACTCGAGCCAAATCCCAATCGTCTTCCGGCCGCTTCTCCACATGACTACCTTCCATTCTCCAACCCGGCTCATGCTGGTGTTACACGTCGTTCACCACACACTGTTGTACCTCATGATGCGAAGCGTCTCCAGTCTATGTGGGCTGCTACTGAACAAGAAATTGAGGAGACGACTTGAGCTCGCGGTAACAAGGTCCCCTACAAAGGCAAAGGCAAATCAAAAGCTGACACCGGCGCGGTCCTCTCTGACAAGCAGGTCGTCATGCTGGCAGCAGCAGTTACGCCTCAGGGGGAGCCTCGTACCTACCGGCAGGCTATGGGTTCACCTGATCGAGATGACTGGCGTGCAGCTATGGAGGCCAAAATGAAAGGTCTCCAGGACACTGGAACATGGAAACTAGTCGATTTGTCCCCTGGTTGCAAGGCGGTTAAGAGCAAATGAGTTTACAAGCTCAAACTCGACAAGGATGGTAATGTTGACTGGGCACGTCTGGTAGCCATAGGTTTTGAGCAAGTTCAAGGCATCAATTTCACAGACACCTTCGCTCCCGTTGCCCGTCTGGAGTCTTGGCAATACCTCGTCGCCTTGGCTGCTATTCTGGACTGGGAAATCCAACAGATTGTCTTCCAACAAGCCTATCTGAACGGATCTTTGGACGAGGAGGTTTACATGGAGCAACCTGAAGGGTTTGTATTGGATGAAGGCAAAGTATGCCGCCTTCATAAGGCAATCTACGGCCTAAAGCAAGCAGGACACCAATGGTTCCTCACGCTCAAGGCATGCCTCGAAGAACTCGGCTTTGTCTGTTATGACACAGGTGATGTTGCCATTTTCACTCGTCAACGAGGGGGAGCCCTCCAAATTATTGTTTGCTACGTCGACGATCTCACTATTATGGGAAACAGTCTCACCCTCATCAAGGAGACCAAGGACGCTCTTTGTCGCCATTTCAATCTCAAAGACTTAGGCGAGCTCAAACACTATCTCGGTATTTGTATCACTCGGGATAGGGGGAGTTGTCTCATTTACCTCGATCAAGAGGTCTACATAAATTCTGTTCTCAAATGCTTCCAGCATGAGGACTCCAATCCTGCTTCTACACTGCTTCCAACCGGTATCCAGTTGGTACACAACAAAAATCCCAAGGAACAGTGTGACCCAGCACTTATCCACACCTACCGCAGCGTACTTGGCTCACTCATGTACGCCTCCCTTGGAACTCAACCTGACATCTCGTACGCTGTTGCGAAGCTCTGTCAATACCAGTCCAACCCCTCGCAGCTGCATCTCCGCGCTGCATATCATGTCCTTCGCTACCTTTGTGGTACCTCCAGTCTCCGACTTTGTCTAGGCCATAATGACAAAGGCGTTGACGATCTTGTTGGTTACACCGACGCCAACTTTGCCGGCGATTTAGACAACTTGCTCTCCACATCTGGCTGGGTTTATTTCCTAGGCTATGGCGCTGTCTGCTGGTCATCGCGCAAACAACGTTCTGTGGTGAAGTCTACCTTTGACTCAGAATACTTTGCGGCTCACGAAGCTTGCGAGCAACTCAAGTGGTTGAAGATTCTCACTGATCAAATTGAGCAACCTCTTCCTCTACCTGTTGTCCTTCATTGCGACAACAAGAGTGCTGTAGACGCTTCCAAGTCCACCCACGTGAAGCATTGCTCCAAACATACTCGGGTCACTGCGCACGCTGTTCACGAATGCGTCACTGAAAGCCTCGTCGAATTGGTTCGAATTCCTGGAGTTGATAACCCCGCTGATATCTTGACCAAGTCTTTACCGGCTGAAGCTCACGTTTGTCACTCTGAGTCCTTAGGGCTCGTCCAGTTTCACCTCGCTGAGGGGGAGTAATAGCTTTTCAGCTCCGGCTCACGGACTAGTAGTAACTGGACTCTCTTTTGTTTTCCGTATATGGTCGCTCTATTGTTCTTTCTTCACGCGGACACATCTGTATCACAGATCTTCTTTTTTAGGTTGCCTGAGGGCTCTGTCCTATATACCTTCACCCCTGCTCCTGACACTCCATTGTGCTCTTTCTCTTTCGCACCTGGAGTGAGTATTCTTCGTTGTCCCTCACATATGCAATATGCTCACAGCCTGTACCTGTAGTTAACTCGCTCTGCTCGTGTGTTATAGGTACAGTCATTATGCAATCGTGCTCTTTCTCTTTCGCACCTGGATTAACTTGCTCTGCTCGTGTGTTATAGGTTCTTATGACAGCAAGTGGGATTACGACTGCGCATCACATCTCTGCCTCTAGATGTGTTGAATACATTTGACCGGCTCTAAGACACTGAGTCACGCTTCAAAACTAAGTACAACCTTAAAGACAACACAACCAACCACGAAGTGGCAATAGAAGTGTAAAGGTGTGGAAGCGCGGAAGTGTTAAAGTGTGCGAGGTGGTCTTAGAGTCCTAGTTTTACCTGTGCTGTATAGAGTGACAAGGTTTGTGGTATAGGTTTTATGTGAAGGAAGCTAGACGTGCAAACTACCACGCGTATCGCGGGTAAAAGGGCTAGTCGGCGCGTTGAAAGCGAAAGAGTTTTAACGTGGCTCAAAGAGAACGCACAGGAGACGTTGCGACTTGTAGTAAAACATCGCGCTGAGAGACGCGGATGGTAACAGCAGACGCAGTAAGAATCTCAAACACAAAACGTGGTCGCTGGTGAAGATGAAAGTAGTTGCTGTAAAACGCGGGCGCAGTGAAAGTGAACGCAGTAAACTCGACGCAGTGAAAGTAAAACGCAGACGCAGTAACCCAGTAAAATAACGCCGTTAAGAAGCAAACACAGTATAACAAAACTGAAAGAAACCGTAAGAGAAAGACAAGCTAATGCAGCGCGAGTCACAGCGTAAGGTTATATGAGGCCACAGTCAATTTGACTCGATAGACTGCGCGCGGGGGTGGTAGTGTAGAACAACACCTCCCGAGCGGCAATGCGTATTGCAAGCGAATGCGTGGCCAACGATGACATTGGTAGAGCTGGTAAGATTGAACTGCACTAGTTCGCACTCGTGGTCCTCACCTTCAAAGTCTGGTGACAGCCAACAATCTGGATGCAGCGCGTGCGGGTGATTGCGGTCGAGCGGGACAAAGGGTCCTGAGCGCAGGGGAATGGGGTGGTCGCTCTGAGTGTTGCAATAGGAGCAGTTGTCAAGTGAGTCCGCAACGGAGGTGACGGACGACACTGGCGAGGGTAATTAAGGAGTGGATCTCTCAGGGGAGACCATAGGCGCTACTGAGGGTTTGGGCAGCGGTGTGGGTGCAGGGATGATGGGGTAACGGCGTAGAACCTTGCGCAGGCGCAGGCGGTAAGGGCAGCAACTGTCTGGTAAGTGGGGAACTGTGGGACAATAATGGCAAATGCAAGACGGGTTGTCGTTGGTAGGCGCAGCGGACATAAACGTGGAGAAAGACACAGTGAGGCAACACAGAAGAGGCTACAGCTATTGGCGCGAAGAGACTCCCTCGACGCGAGCGCAAAGCGTAAAATGAACTCTGAGAACTGGGGTGGGAATTGATTTTCTTTCTATGCAGTACAGGCAACACCTTTTTATATACCCTAAAGACCCTCTCCTAAACCTTTCCTTCTATGTCCTAAACCCAAACACAAGAGCGAGGAAACATGGTGGCAGAATACTTCTGTTTGCGGAGGCAAAATGTCCAGCGAGTTGACGCCCGGCAGGACACAGCATTGGTCGACACGGAGAAGCAGCGTGCGCCCTTGCGCTGAAGAGGCGCCAACCGTTGTGAACAGGTGATGAGGCACTGTCCAAGAGTTGCACAGCGTGGCGTGATAGGAGTCTTCCTGAAACGGGGTTTGCAAGTCAAGTTTCCTCTATTGTTGGTCCGACCCGCGTTCGAAACACTTGGTGGCTGGCCGGCCCATGCTCCGATGCAAAAGGGGCGTGTCTGCGGGTTAGAGTTTGTTGCGACTTCTCGGCCTCGGATGTTTCCGGCGTGTTGCTGCTCCTTGCCAAGTCCTCGGATCCTCGGCGAACTCCTCATGACCTCGGTAAACTCCTCGTGCCCGTGACACTGGGAAAGTGGAGGGATTTGCCGCTCAGGATGACGTGTAGGAACAACCAGTTCCCTCTCCACCAGCGTCCTTGTGCCCTTCTTTTTATTGACCTTGGCTACCAGCTCACCCCAGTACTGAAGGGCCCGCAAGTTACATGGGCGACGCGATATCTCCTGTATCCTTTTTACCTCGTCAACTGAGGTGGGCTTTCGCCACGGGAATCGCGCTGTGGACCCCGTGATTGCAAACTTGTTCATGTCAAGCCAGGACCTGTCCATGGCTCTAATGATGCCTGGGTCCGTAGGCACCAGTATTTGCTTTCTCTCCCACACAGGGGGAGAGGGGCCTTCCTGCGTACTTGCATCTGGTGTGGTGGAAGTGGCCTGGGCATCAACATTGTCAGTTGCATTGGAGACAACCATCAAACTGGTTTCCCCCCCCCTTGCTAAGGTGCCCAGGGCGCAGCATACGTAGGCATCCCAGGAATCCCTGAAGGATATGCCTCGAGTTTGGCCATTGTCCACTTGTACTCAGTGATAGGGTTGAGTTCCCCACCGTAGTGTGGTGCCACCACCGGGAATTGAAGGGAAAGGTCTATTAAGACCTTGTAGACGATGCGATACCTTCCCAGGGCTCGTTCGCGCAACGGTATCACGGTACCGGACGTGTCTTGCTCCGGCAGGTAATTGGCAGCCAATACGCCGTCAGCCGGTCGTGTGGCAGTCAGGATAGGTGCGTTCCACACCTGTGGGGAGACCTCGTCCGCAATCCGACTGCTCAGTGGTGTGGCGACGTTGCCTGCTGGTGCCCATGGCGACCCTCCTGCCTCATTCCAGACGGCCAATCGTTCTTGCAACGGGCGTGCCACGTCTTGTTCCTTTCCCTTTTGCTGGGGTAGGGGCAACATGCTGCGCGACAATTCAGATAGTGTCTGCAACACCCAACGCCTACCACTAGCTAGAGCCCATTTTCGACGAGCTTTGCATTCAGCCCTCTTGGTGGGCACACCATAGTTGTAGTCCTCAGGTCCTGATTCGTATGGATCCCGAGCCATTGTGACACGGAGACAAGGCTCGACATGACAAACAGGGACACGAAGTGGATGATGACGAAGTGGTGGTGGTAGGCGTGAAGCTCAATACTCTCACCAGCTATAAACCTTATACAGATGTCTAGCCCAGTAAAGACCAAGTTAGTATTCTGACTACCAGCTATGTAGTACAGAGGGGATTTGCTTACCTAGCCCAGTAAAGACCAAGAGGTCGAGATGGGGGCTAGGAGCGTACATGCAGCAGTATATATAGACTTCAGGGACCTGCGCACAGACCATGTTGAGGGCAGGCTTTGCAAGAAGCCGTGTGAACGAAGAACAAAAGGACTACCTAAAGGAGAACAATAGCTATTGTCTAGACCTTGCCAAGAACTCTACTCGTGAGAGAATCTATCTAAAAGGAGACCAACTATTGTATTCCATTCCCACACCTGTGAGAACATCCTTCCATAAAGAGAACAATAAGGAAAGAACAAAAGGAGTCCATGTGGACGTCATTTATGACATCAAACCCTAGCTATGGGCTGAACCATGTGTCTGTAGCCATGTGGTCTTACTTAAGCTAAGTAACATGCCAGTGTGACGTAGTAGCAAGTAATGTGACCGTGTGGAGCGTCTAAGCCACGTGATACGGGCGCTTAATAGACGTGCAAAGGAGTTTGTGCAGGGAAGGTTTCAACTGAGTTGCAGCCCGGAGTTTTATAGATAAAAACAAGAGGTAAATTGCGAAAATTAAGGGCTAGTCAGGCCATCCATGACACCTGTCATCACTCATCGTGAGTGGCAACTGCTGGATTGGGGATTAAAGGCAATTGGAGGAATCAGTTTCATGGGTGTAAGGAGGAATTACGAGCAGGTGTTCAAAGGGTTAGATAAAGTTTGGGTGGACGAGTACTTCATCTCGTTCTAAATAGAATACAGTGTGGCTTCCCAAAGTCCCGATAGTAGCATTTGGTCCAGAGATCATCTTCCCTGCAAAAACTATCCCCACGCCTTCAACAACCAGACTGTCAGAGACGAGAGCTACGATCCAGACAAAGGACATCAGATTTGTGAAGTACAACCGTGTCCCAACCAGTACAACAGAGTAGAATATCCTGGTCGTTACGCAAATCAGTATCGACCCATCCATCACTGGCAGGAAGATTGCATTCTTGAATCTCTCCCACCACTACCTGAACCTGAAGAAGACTTCGATCGAACCTTCACCCAGGAACAATACCAGATGGATTCCACCAATGTCTCCCAGCATGCTTCCAGGGCAGCAACTCCCGCCCCCACACAAGAGCCGTCCCAGCCCCCCACAGCAGAACAGCTTCTGCACGCACTATCCCTGGGTCAGCAACAGCTGACACAGGCTATCACAGCACTGGTTCAGAACCAGCAACAACCGGTAAACAATAGGTCACGGGAAAGGGTTGTAGAAAAACCCGCCAGCCTCAAGGGCAATGCTAGTAGTGACGCGCGTCGCTTTTTAGCTGCCTTCTCAATGTACGCACAGTTCAACAAGAAGCTGTCTCCGTATAATGCCCAAGGTGGTCAGACCCGGTTGGACCACCTCTGGATTTCGTCAGTCCTGTCATTCATGACAGAAGATGCAGCAGTTTGGGCTACGCCCCACATGGACCTGATTGCTAGTCATCAGGCAGCTTTCAACGGTGACTGGGATGACTTCAGAACCGTGTTTAAAGCACGATTTGAACCGGTCGATGAAATGGTAGACGCCAAAGCCAAGCTCAGGGAGCTATGGCAAGGCAAGAAAACGGTTCCAGAGTACACGGCTCGGTTCAGGGAGATTATGGACAGGACCGGTTACTCGACACAAGACCTTCGTGATCGGTACTGCAAACACCTGAGTACTACCATCAAAGATGAACTGGTTCATACTGCAAGGCCACACGTCACTCTCGTAGATCTAATCAATGTTGCTACCGACATTGAAATTGTCTTCGTGTTCGAGCTCAAGAGAAAGCTCGTGAACAAGGTCGAACGGTCCCCAATCTGTTCAAAACCACACCGGTCTCCACCTCGTCCCCGGCTCCCTTCGTCCAAGCACCTCGTGACTCCAATGCAATGGAAATCGATGCTACCAAAGTGGGGCCCAACGGAAAAACACGCGCCGACTTCATGAAGGTGATGAACGGCAGATGTTACGGATGCGGATCAAAGGATCACCAAAAGAAGGATGGAAAACACAATCGTGAACTGTGCGGACACTGTGGTGGCAACCATCAGACACAAGTGTGCCAAAGCCGGTTCCTTGGGTACCCACCTAGGCAACAGAAGGTGGCTGCCAACACTCTCTTCAATCCGTCCACTCCGGCCCCCTCGTCGTCCTTGTCCGCGAGGCCCTTACCTACCCCGCCCGCTGCAACCGTTGCCAGCTCTTCGTCTTCAACTCCGTTTGACTACGATGCCATCATGAAGCAGATGTCATCGCTCACGGATCAAGTCAAGCAGCTGGGAAATCAAAGGGATTTTTAGAAAGGACTCCAGGTGAAACCGCACCCTTGAGTCCCTCTAGAAAGACCTATATAGAAGAAGTGGAGGACATTGATGATTTCCCCACGGACACAGTTTTTAGCACGCCTGTAGTAAATACCCGCCCCGCTCAGCAACCGGATTCGCCGCCTTCAGTTTTATTTAACGACATGTATAACTACTATGAAACCTTGTCGTCTTGCATAGTGCCTGAAATAGACCCTCTTAGTATGCACTTCCGAGTTCCGATCACGCTCAAAGGAGTGTTCAGAGAAAAGGGCATCAAAGCTATGATTGACTCAGGAGCCACCGCATTGTTCCTAAGTCAAGACTTTGTCAACCGGCACCGAGTACGTACGGTCCCCTTGAAAAGACAGATCCCACTCCACAACATCGATGGGACTCTAAATCAAGGAGGACGTATCACACACAGAGCAGAGCTCGAACTACAAGTTGGAGCTATTAAGGAGAACGCAACATTCTTGGTCACAGACATTGGACCAGAGGATTGCATTCTAGGCCTACCCTGGCTCCGCAAAGCAAATCACAAGATCAATTGGGCCACCGGAGAAATGGGACTGGAAGCCGAAGAAGACTTCGAACCCTTCCAGTCTATCACCGCCAACCGAAAGCAGAGACGGGCCTGGCTCAGAGCCGGGATCATACAGGACACCAAAGAAGAACTTTGGTCCTGTGCTAGCTATACGTACTCTACAGACATTGCGGCTAAGGCCCATCAATCCAAAGAGCAACAGACGTTTGAACAGATGGTTCCAGAAGAATACCGCAGACACCAGAAAGTCGTTTCTGAAGAAGCATCACAGCGCCTTCCAGAGCACCAACCCTGGGATCACACGATTGATCTAACAGAGAACCCAAAGATGTTCAGATCCAAGGTCTACCCCATGTCTCCGAATGAACAAGCGGAGTTAGACAAGTTTATTGAGGAAAACCTAGCAAAAGGATATATTGTCCCATCCAAGTCGCCCATGGCCTCACCGGTATTCTTCGTCAAGAAGAAGGATGGCAAGCTTCGGCTTGTTCAGGATTATCGACGGTTGAATGACATCACAATCAAAAACCGCTACCCACTCCCCTTGGTATCAGACATTACCAATCGACTTCGTCAAGCCAAAATCTTCACTAAGTTTGACGTACAATGGGGTTACCATAACATTCGGATCAAAGAAAATGACGAATGGAAGGGTGCATTTGTGACAAACCAAGGGCTGTTTGAGCCTAAGGTGATGTTGTTTGGCATGACCAATTCTCCAGCCACGTTTCAAGCAATGATGAACTCCATCTTTGCTGATCTCATTGCGGAAGGAAAGGTCTCCGTGTACCTGGATGACATCCTCATCTTCAGCTCAGACATCACGGAACATCGTAAACTCGTTCATGAAGTACTAGCAAGACTTGAAGCCAATGACCTGTACCTTCGCCCCAAGAAATGCAAATTTGAACAGTCACAAGTCGAGTACTTAGGTCTAATCATCGGTAACGGAAAGATCCGTATGGACTCGGGTAAAATAGAAGCTATCACCAACTGGCCGGTTCCACAGAACCTCCGTGATGCACGCGGTTTCATTGGATTTGCCAACTTCTACCGACGTTTCATCAAGGACTTTGCACGGCATACTCGTCCCCTACATGATCTCACCAAGAAAGACCAACCTTGGAAGTGGGGAGAAGCACAGCAGAACGCCTTTCAGATGCTCAAAGATGCGTTCACTCAGGAACCTATTCTAGTCACATGGGAACCCGATCGTCCCACATGTATTGAAGTTGATGCGTCTGGCTTTGCAACTGGAGGAGTTCTATTGCAGAAACTAGAGGATGAACAATGGCACCCTGTAGCATTTTGGTCTCAGTCTATGGCCGAAGCCGAACGGAACTACGAGATCTATGATCGAGAAATGCTCACTATCATCAGAGCTCTCGAAGATTGGCGTCACTATCTAGAAGGATTACCCGCACCCTTCGAGATCATCACAGATCATCAGAATCTGCAGTACTGGCGTACCGCCCAGGACCTGTCTATACGACAAGCTCGGTGGTCTTTGTATCTAAGCCGGTGTGACTTTGTTTTGACACACAAACCCGGAAAGACCCTTACTCAAGGCGACCCACTGTTCTGGGTCAGAACCTTGGAAGTTTTGGATGCATCAGACAACAAGGAACAAGTTGTGCTGAAACCCGAATACTTCCAGACAATAGCCGCCTCGAGTACTCCGGAGTCAGATCCGTTAGAGTCACGAATTAAAGACATCAGTATTCGAGAAGCAGAGGTAGTCCAGGGACTAGCCAAACTTAGGAAGGATGGACCCCAAAAGTTGACTGACGGCGGACTTGAGTGGGAGGAAGACAATGGACTGGTGTATTATAAAGGGAAGCTGTACATTCCAAAGGATCGAGAAGTCCGCAGGGAGATTGTAAGACGATGCCATGATGCGTTACCAGCAGGACATCCCGGCAAACATGCAACCCTGGAACTAGTTACACAACACTTTTGGTGGCCTCGCATGGCATCATTCGTAGAACAATACGTCCTCGGATGTGACAAATGTCAGCGAACTAAACCAGCACAGCACCCGATTGCCCCAATACAGCCCATTGAAGTACCAGACAGACCTTGGCAGGTGGTCGGCGTGGATTTAGTCGGACCACTCCCACGCAGTAACGGTTTTGACATGATTGCTGTGTACACAGACTTGTACAGCTGTCATGGATGGCCTGACTAGCCCTTAATTTTCGCAATTTACCTCTTGTTTTTATCTGTAAAACTCTGGGCTGCAGCTCAGTTGCAACCTTCTCTGCACAAACTCCTTTTGCACGTCTATTAAGCGCCCGTATCACGTGGCTTAGACGCTCCACACGGTCACATTACTTGCTACTACGTCACACTGGCATGTGACTTAGCCTAAGTAAGACCACATGGCTACAGACACATGGTTCAGCCCATAGCTAGGGTTTGACGTCATAGATACTGTTCACATGGGCTCCTTATTGTTCTTTCCTTATTGTTCTCTTTATGGAAGGATGTTCTCACAGGTGTGGGAATGGAATACAATAGTTGGTCTCCTTTTAGATAGATTCTCTCACAGGTAGAGTTCTTGGCAAGGTCTAGACAATAGCTATTGTTCTCCTTTAGGTAGTTCTTTTGTTCTTCGTTCACATGGCTTCTTGCAAAGCCTGCCCTCAACATGGTCTGTGTGCAGGTCCCTGAAGTCTATATAAGCAGCTACATGTACGCTCCTAGCCCCCATCTCGACCTCTTGGTCTTTACTGGGCTAGGTAAGCAAACCCCTCCTGTACTACATAGCTAGTAGTACCCAATACTAACTTGGTCTTTACTGGGCTAGCAACTTGAACAAAGTCTGATAGCTGGTGAAAGCATTGTGCTCTACGCCTGCCACCACCTCCTTGTCGTTTTCCACTTCGTGTCCCTGTTTGTCACGTCGAGCCCCGTCTCCGTGTCACAGCAAGCAAACACATGTAATCCCAACTCAGTCTACTGTCACAGCGGACGGTATAGCCAACCTTCACATCAGAGAGGTGTTCAGGCTCCACGGCATTCCCCAACAGTTTATATCCGATGAGGGACCCCAGTTTGCAGCTCGTGTCATGCAAGCGTTGTACAAACGGCTAGGCATCACTGGCGCTATGACTACCGCCTACCACCCTCAGGCCGATGGTCAAACGGAAAGAACAAATCAAGAGGTAGAAAAGATTCTACCACTCTTTGTTGACCAATGACAAGATGATTGGGCAGAATACATCCCAGTGGCTGAATTCGCCATCAACTCTTGTGTCAACTCATCTACGCAGCACTCTCCGTTTGAAGTCATGTACGGGTATTTACCGGACTTTACCATCCCCATCGGTCATCAAAGTCGTATGCCGAACCTGGACGCACGCCTAGAAAAGCTCAGACAGGTTCGGGCAGAAGCCGAAGCTGCCTCACGTCTATCTAAGGAAAAGATGGCCGAAGCTTCCGGATACACCCGTAGAACTACTCCAGTCTTCAAGGAAGGGGACCTCGTATGGTTGTCTTCCAAGAACGTCAAAGTACATCAGCAGTCTGACAAGCTAGGGCCTAGACAGCTTGGTCCCTTCACAGTTCTTCAGAAAACCGGTGAACATACATATCGGATCAAACTCAAATCCGGATATTGTATTCGTGACAACATCAACGTTGAACGGCTATCTCCGTATCGGGGAAACGAAGTAAACGGCCTCATACCAGAACCACCAGCACCGATCATAGTAGATGATCAACAAGTCTATGAAGCCGAGAAGATCCTAGACAGTCGGATCTATTGGAAGCAAATGCAGTACCTAGTCAAATGGAAAGGCTATGGAGAAGGCAATGTAACGTGGGAACCTGCAGTAAATCTGACTAATGCGAAAGAGAGCATTGCAGAGTTCCACGCCAGACATACCAACACACCTCAGAAATTGCCCAAAGCACTCTTTGACTCTATTCCTTGGAAACCGTTGGAGAACATCACAGAAGCTATTGCATCTGACCTCGAGTGGGCAGATGGTAGAGTCCCTGGTCTTAGTTCATCGAGGCGATGAATTTTAGGAGGGGGGTAAAATGACATGGATAGTCCAACAGACCGGATTTTTCCAACATTGTCACAAGTTTACAGCCTTAGGCGCCTATCTAGAGCGCTTATTTTCCGGCTAGGAGTGTTACAGACCTAATCCTAACCCGGGTCACGTGACATCCTGCCTTATTTATCAATAGTCCAGACCCAAACCCTAGACTCAGTCTGGAGCGGTTCCAGATCAACCTAGGCTATTGTTCTATTGTTCTTCTTCCATTGACAGGGATTCCCCAGGGATTCCCCCAGGTTTTATTGTTCTATTGTTCCTATTCTATTGTTCTATTGTTCCATTGTTCTATTGTTATAACTCTATTGTTCTCTGTACCCTGGTCCTTGACAGTTACTCTGGTCCTTGACAGTTACTCAGGTCCTTGACAGTTACCCTGGTCCCTTATTGTTCTATTGTTACTCCAGCCCCACAGTTATTCCAGTCCCTAGTGTGGGAACTTGTGCACAGACCACCCAGCCACAGTATATATAGTAGCCCTTACCCTCCCTAGCTCTGCATCTTGACCTCTCTGTCATTTGCACTGCTAGGTGAGTTACTGCATGTAACTTAGTATCATACCTTATTAACTCTGTCATTTGCACTGCTAGTATCCGACCTTAGTGCCTGCTTGCCTGCTCATCATCGACTTTGACCTCGTTGTCGTCGTTGGAGATCCACCCCCTTCCTCTCTACTTCACTCCCTTTTTAGGGTTATCAGCATAGCAGCAGTCGCTCCGTGACAGTGAGTGATTTAAATACATTGGTAATAAAAGCCGTTACTGGTTACAAAGTTGCTTATGAAAGTAGATAATGGGGTCACATTGGTAACAAAAGTTGTTACCAAGAACAACATTACTTATCAAATTGAAAGTTGCTAGTGAGAATTGTTACCAGTAGCATCAAAGTGAGTAATGAGGGAACATTAGTAACAAAAGTTGTTACCAACCACAAAATTACATAGCAAAGTGTGTAGGTCAAACACATAAGTCATAAAACTGGTTACCAATAACAAAGTCACTTATGAAAGCAGGTAATCCAAACACATTAGCAACATAGTTATTACCAATAACAAAATTACTCATCAAAGTAAGTATCCTGGGCCAGTGGATAGTAAAAGTTGTAACTAATAACACAATTCCTTATCAAAGTGGCTAATTCCAGCACATTAGAAAAACAATTACTTATCAAGGTGGGTCATGCAGGCACATTAATGACAAATGTCTTACCAATAAAAAATTACTCATGAAAGTGAGCAATCTCAACACATTGGTAATGAAAGTTGTAACCAGTCACAATATCACTTACTGAAATGGGTAATCCAAACACATTAGTAGCAAAATTTGTTACCAGTAACAAAGTTAGTTATCAAAGTGAGTGTTTCAAGCACATTGGTCAAAACAATTGTTACCAGTAAGACAATTACTTATGAAAGTAGGTTAACAAGATACATTAGTAACAAAAGTTGTTACCAATGACAAAATTACTTAACAAAGTAAGTATGCTGAGCAATTCACTAAAAAAAATTGGTACCAGTAACAAAAATACTTATCAAAGTGAGTTACACGGGGCAAATTAGTGATAGGAGTTGTGACCAATGACAAAAGTCCATTGATGCTTGCTTGTCTTGTGGGTGAACTTATCACATATGGCCACACATGATGCAACACTTGCACCTTATTGCATTGTGTTTGAGTAGTTTCCATGACTGAATAGCAGAAGTCCCATGAGGCTTCTCCATGTCTCATAATTCATATACCAAATGTATTGAGCTTACTCAAGGCTCAGTCAGCACCATTCAGTTATGTCGGATGCTCAGTCATCGCTTACATTCTCTATTCAGTAGTATCAACAAGCAGGACTGTGCATTACCAATCCTTACCCATATGATATTACTGTAGCATTAGTAATCTAGCTACAGACATGTATATATACCGCTTCTGGAGAGCAGAGAAATAACAAGACACTTACTCCTAGAAAGTTAGTTGACCTTCCAAGTCATCCCCTCCACTCGGAACTTTCAAACAAATTTATATTCTTCCAGCTATTCTTTGTGCAGCACCATAGAGTAGATCTAGCATATGATTTAACCTCATGTTAGAATATATATTACAGTATGATACTACTAATTTCGAGCCAGTGATTGGTTTAAGCATGTACTCACAAAGTTCTCCTACATTGTTACCAGCTGCATCTATGAAAATATATGTGGTAGATCCTGATGCAGGCAATCTTGATTGATGGTTATACCATCTTCAATGTCACTATCTCAATATTCAGATCTTTAGAAATATCACAAAGCATTGTCAAGTAATTATTGCCTGTCGGAGTTGATTTTGTTCATTTGTCACTATCCTTGGGCTTGATGTTGATAGTGTTGTGAACAAGCTATCATATGCACATCTATATGATCAACTGTTCCAGTTGGATTCCTTGAGACCAAGTAAATTGGATAGTACTGGGTGATATTTTATTCTTTGGTCTTATGTGTTTGGTTGAGCAAATATTGTTACCAATGTGTTTGAAACACTCACTTTGATAAGTGACTTTGTTACTGGTAACAACTTTTGCTACTAATGTGTTTGGGTTACCCACTTCAGTGATTAATTTTGTGACTGCTAACAACTTTCATTATCAATGTGTTTAAATCACTCACTTTTATGAGTGATTTTGTTATTGGTATAACATTTGTCATTAGTGTGCCCGCATTACCCACCTTGATAAGTAATTCTTTACTAATGTCCTGGAATTAGCTGTTACAAATGGTCTTCGCACACTATTATTTTTCTTCACTTCTTTGATCATCCTAGTAACTAGTTGTTTTCTTTACCTTTGCCTTGACAATTCCACTTGTCCTTCCTCCCTCATTGTTTGATCTTCATTGCCTCCGTTCAACACAGACTATCAGCTTTCTTCTTGTTTCCATTCAAACCTTGGACCTGACTCTGATTGGTTACCGTTGCCTTGGTTCCACCCTCGGCATTTATACCTCTGTTATCATTCCATCAAGTTTAACCCTGTTTATCCCCTGTTTCGGGTCCAACCCCATCTATCTCCTGTTTCGGGTTCAACCCCTGTTTGATTGTTCTTCAACTCATCTTGCTATTGTCCCTTGTTTCTGTGCCTTGACGGTTTTTTCTTCCATTGGCTTGCCAAATATTGTTCTTCCTTTCCATTCTTCCATTGGCTTGCCAAAGTATTGTTCTTCCTTTCCATTCCTCCAATTTTTTACCACTATGTCGGACTGGTCCAGAAGTAGTTAGGCCAACATCTATATATAGCTGCTAGACATGGGGATAGTACCTCAGTATATCCACTTTGTATCAATATTCCTTCTATTGGTCCATCATCTGTCTGCTATTGTGCTTGACAACAAACACACGGCCTAGACCATCATTTGAGCTTGTGTGTTGTTACACCAAGGGGTTCTGACTTCACAACTTGTCTCTTGACGATAGTTGGTCTTAACATTAGCCACTTTGATAAGAATTGTTATTAGTGACAACTTTTATTATCAACTTGCCCAGAATACTTACTTTGATGAGTAATTTTGTTATTGGTAATATAATACTAATTTGTTTGGATTACCCACTCCTATAAGTGACTTTGTTATAGGTAACAGACTGTATCACTAATGTGCCCTAATTACCCACTCACAGAAGTAATTTGTTACTAATGTGTCTAAATTACTCACTGTAATCAGTGATTTTGTTGTTGGTAACAACTTTCATTACTACTGTTCCTGCTTTACTCACTTTGATGTTACTGGTAACAATTCTCACTAGCAACTTTCAAAAGCAACTTTGTTACCAGTAGCAGCTTTTGATATCAATGTATTTAAATCACTCACTTCCATAAGTACTTTAGTGACAGGTAACAACTTTTATTATGAACTTGGTCAGAATACTTACTTTGATAAGTATTTCTGTCATTGGTAGCAATCTTTGTTACTAATGAGCTTGCATTACTCACTTCCAAAAGTAATTTTGTTGGAGTTTACAAATTCTGTTACTAATGTGTTTAGATTATTCACCTCCATGAGTATGCTGGCCATAGCTCTCATTAATAGAAGTAGAAGCAATCGAATCTTGTTGATGTGTCCACTTTGCAATGAAATTATCACTCTTGATTGTAAATGCTCCCATAGCTGAGTGGTTTATAATGCCTGTTATTCTTGCATGGGTCCCGGGTTCAATTCCCCTCACTGGTAAATATTCGTGGCATAGAACAACAGTGTTACATGTCGCAACAGCTCAAAGCACTGGCATGCACTGGAACAATCCTTCATTCTTCAGGAATTGTAACCCTTTTTTCTATATTTTTAGATGCTGAGAAATTTGTCATTTGACCTAGTGTGAGCATATTTCCCATCAAATTCAAATGCTTTGGGAGACAGTTGCATTACATCTATGGGGACATCAAAGCAGTTGCCTGCACTGGAACAATTCTTCAGTAATTGTACAAAGATTGTTAGAATTGTAACACCCCTGATAAAATGGAGCAGTTTCAGATGTTAGGATTTTATCAGTCCATATTAGATGTAATCATGTTGTAAGATTGAAGCGGGAAACTGATAGACCACATTTACTGCATGTATTATTAACATTGATACCACTTTGACCTACTGAAAATACGCAGAACTAAGCACTCACATGCTCAACTACAACATAAACTAGTGTTAGCAAGACCGGCAAGCAGCAAGTACAATTTCTGAAGATTGCATGAAATGATACTTCTTGAGCAAGATTTGTAAGCAAACTTGCTACTGGTAGCAGCTTGAATAAGTCATTTTGTTGTTGTTGTGAAGAGCTTCTTTTATGAGTAAAGTATAGTAAGTTGGTGTCATGGATGGCCTGACTAGCCCTTAATTTTCGCAATTTACCTCTTGTTTTTATCTGTAAAACTCCGGGCTGCAGCTCAGTTGCAACCTTCTCTGCATAAACTCCTTTGCACGTCTATTAAGCGCCCGTATCACGTGGCTTAGACGCTCCACACGGTCACATTACTTGCTACTACGTCACACTGGCATGTGACTTAGCTTAAGTAAGACCACATGGCTACAAGCACATGGCTCAGCCCATAGCTAGGGTTTGACGTCATAGATACTGTCCACATGGGCTCCTTATTGTTCTTTCCCTATTGTTCTCTTTATGGAAGGATGTTCTCACAGGTGTGGGAATGGAATACAATAGTTGGTCTCCTTTTAGATAGATTCTCTCACGAGTAGAGTTCTTGGCAAGGACTAGACAATAGCTATTGTTCTCCTTTAGGTAGTTCTTTTGTTCTTCGTTCACACGGCTTCTTGCAAAGCCTGCCCTCAACATGGTCTGTGCGCAGGTCCCTGAAGTCTATATATACTGCTGCATGTACGCTCCTAGCCCCCATCTCGACCTCTTGGTCTTTACTGGGCTAGGTAAGCAAATCCCCTCTGTACTACATAGCTGGTAGTCAGAATACTAACTTGGTCTTTACTGGGCTAGACATCTGCATAAGGTTTATAGCTGCTGGTGAAAGTATTGAGCTTCACGCCTACCACCACCACTTTGTCGTCATCCACTTCGTGTCCCTGTTTGTCACGTCAAGCCTTGTCTCCGTGTCAGTCGGTGGTTTGTCTTCACTGGAGCACACAATCATTCAGAAAAGGAGAAGGACTGTGCTGTATTTTTAGAGTGTAACAACGGGTGTGAGTAGAAGAATTAAAACAAGTTTGTGGAGTAGAGTGGTTGTTTGATGCACGTCTTCTTCAGAGGGGTGGTAAACTATGTTGAATAATTCGAGTACATATTGGGTAAACTGCAGGAGCAGGGTTCCAAGTGATTATGTTACTGATAGCAAATTGAATAAGTCATATAGCCTGAAATAGTTGCCTGAACCAGTGACTTTGTTTTGGTTAAGAATCTTACCAAGTAATCTGGTCATGAATATTGACTGTAGTAAGGGCATTTGCTATTGTTGACACCTTCGACAAGCAACTTGATCTGTGATAAAGTGAGCATATTACAATTGATAGGTTTGGTCACAGAAAAATGAGTCATACATTGATAAAGGTAGTCACCAATGGTAGAAAGGGGCTTCATGTATCTTATCATTAATCTTGTATAGTGTTTACTGCTGATGCAACAAACACTTGCGGTGCTCATCAAAACCCACTGCTAATGCCAGAAAACTATTTGCCTCAAGAATGAAGAGCTTGAGGGGATCTCATTAGATCAACTTCCAGAACATGTTACATGTGTCCTGTTGATGTTTGAACTGCCTCACCCCCATTGGAACTGCCACAGGCTGTGTTCTGATTGTAGCTCCTGCTTAGAGAGCAGCTGATTGCTGTAAACCTTTGTGGAACAATCAGATGCAGTCATGTTACATGTGTCCTGTTGATGTTTGAACTGCCTCACCCCCATTCGAACTGCCACAGGCTGCGTTCTGATTGTAGCTCCTGCTTAGAGAGCAGCTGATGGCTGTAAACCTTTGTGGAACAATCAGATGCAGTGCTTGCTGCTGATGCAAACACAAATTCCACAAAGTTTCACAGCCATTAGTTGCTCTCTAAGCAGGAGCTACAATCAGAAAACAGCCTGTGGCAGTTCCATTGGGGGTGAGGCAGTTCAAACATCAACAGGACACATGTAACATGTTCTGGAAGTTGATCTAATGAGATCCCCTCAAGCTCTTCATTCTTGAGGCAAATAGTTTTCTGGCATTAGCAGTGAGTTTTGATGAGCACCGCAAGTGTTTGTTGCATCAGCAGTAAACACTATACAAGATTAATGATAAGATACATGAAGCCCCTTTCTACCATTGGTGACTACCTTTATCAATGTATGACTCATTTTTCTGTGACCAAACCTATCAATTGTAATATGCTCACTTTATCACAGATCAAGTTGCTTGTCAAAGGTGTCAACAATAGCAAATTCCCTTACTACAGTCAATATTCATGACCAGATTACTTGGTAAGATTCTTAACCAAAACAAAGTCACTGGCTCAGGCAACTATTTCAGGCTATATGACTTATTCAATTTGCTATCAGTAACATAATCACTTGGAACCCTGCTCCTGCAGTTTACCCAATTTGTACTCGAATCATTTAACATAGTTTACCACCCCTCTGAAGAAGACGCACATCAAACAACCACTCTACTCCACAAACTTGTTTTAATTCTTCTACTCACACCCGTTGTTACACTCTAAAAAATACAGCACAGTCCTTCTCCTTTTCTGAATGATTGTGTGCTCCAGTGAAGACAAATCACCGACTTACTATCCTTTACTCACAAAAGAAGCTCTTCACAACAACAACAAAATGACTTATCCAAGCTGCTACCAGCGGCAAGTTTGCTTACAAATCTGGCTCAAGAAGTATCATTTCATCCAATCTTCAGAGATTGTACTTGCTGCTTGCCAGCCTTGCTAACGCTGTGCATTCAATTTGTAGTATGGTAAGCTCTAGTGTAGTTCTGGTGCGCAAGATGAACTCTGCCACACCCAATACTGCTGTGCAAGATAAAGTACAGAAACCCCTACTTTTCAACCCAATACATAGGCTACAAGAGATAGACAGGAGCACACCCTGAAGCCTATTGATGGAAAGCCATCTGATGAACTTGATCCAAGCATCACTGCAATGAAAGGCTGTGTACATCA
>JABYQR010000689.1:0-11966 GCA_022592445.1 Cytidiella melzeri | reverse complement strand
CGTCACTGGGGGGCAGTTTGCCCTGAAACGGCTTCAAGGCGTCCCTAAGGGACAAAGAGTCGCTGCGACCTCGTCGACCTCATCAACCACTACTACGCCGAAGCAAGACGCATCCAGTGACAAGGATGCTAAGATTGCTGCTCTCAAAGACATGCGGATATCCAGAAAAAGCAAAATTGGATGAAATGGCTGCCAAAATCAACGCGGTTTTTTGAAGAGGACTCGTGACACAGCTGCAGCTGCGAGTCCCCCAGATATCCTGTCCCTGTCTCCTTGCCGTCTACCTTGTCTTCTGCCTTGTGTACTATAGCAACCCCGTGCCCGTCATCTGTTATCTCTTCAGTACTATCTCGTTGCTAGATCGGTTATCTTCTCATTTCTGTGTACATGTACTAGTCAAAGGTCTCAATAGAAGCATCCGTGTTCCTGCTATGATTGACTCAGGAGCCACGGCTTTGTTCATCAGTCACCAGTTTTGTCAAAAAGCATAAGATTATCCAACATCCTCTTGGGAGAATCATCTCACTACACAACATTGATGGAACTAAGAATAAAGCTGGCGGATTAACGCACTTCGTTCGCCTTACACTCACTGTCGGAGGACACAGACCAAGCTAGCTGCCAAAGCAAACAAAGCTAAAGCCCAGCGCTCCTTCGAAGACATTGTTCCATCAGAGTATCACAGATATGCTAAAGTCTTCTCTCTGAGGAAGAGTCTAATCGGCTACCTTAGCATCAGCCCTGGGACCATTCAATTCATCTCAAACCAGACGCTCCTGAGATGATCAAATTGAAAGTTTATCCTATGCCCCTGAACGGACAAGCCGAGCTTGACAAGTTCATTCAGGAGAACCTGACAAAAGGTTACATCATGCCTTCTAAGTCTCCAATGGCTTCTCCGGTCTTTTTCATCAAAAAGAAAGACAACAAACTCCGACTTATTCAGGACTACCGCAAACTAAACGACATCACTGTAAAGAATCGTTACCCACTACCGCTTGCTACCAACATTGTCAACAAGCTCAAGGGTGCAAAGATCTTCACCAAATTCAATGTTCGTTGGGGATATCACAATGTCCGAATCAAAGAAGGAGATGGTACAAAGCGGTGTTCGTTACCAACCGAGGACTCTTCGAACCTAAAGTCATGTTCTTCGGTCTCACGAACTCACCCGCTACCTTCCAAGCTCTGATGGACAACATCTTCGCCGACCTGGTCGCCAAGGGCAAGGTGGCTGTCTATCTAGATGACATTTGATTGGAGCAACAACCTGACAGAGCACCGCAAGGTTGTACACGAAGTCCTCGAGCGACTTCAACAGCACGATCTCTACCTCCGGCCGGAAAAGTGCAAGTTTGAGAAATCTGAATGAATACCTCGGATAATCATTCGCGTCGGCGAAGTAGCTATGGACCCTGTCAAAGTCCAAGCAGTTTCTACGTGGCCCACACCCAAGAACCTCAAAGAAGTAGAGGGTTCATAGGGTTTGCCAACTTCTACCGACGCTTCATTCAAGACTTCTCAAAGCACGCGCGGCCTCTACACGACCTTACTAAGAAGGACGTACCGTTCGTCTGGGGTCCAGCACAAGAGACTGCCTTCACGCTGCTAAAGAAGGCCTTTACCACTAAGCCTATCTTGGCAGTCTGGGACCCTGAACTCCCTACACATCTAGAAGTCGATGCCTCAGGCTATGCGACTGGTGGCATCATCTCCCAGAACTCAAGGAAGATGGGCGAAGGAAGATGGATTCTACCACCCTATTGCCTACCGATCCGCATCTATGACTGAAGCAGATTGTAATTATAAAATCTTTGATTGGGAGATGTTAGCCATCACCAAAGCTCTCAAATATTGGTGCCGCTACCTTGAGGGGCTCAAGGAACCGTTTGAGATCTGGACAAATCACGCCAACCTGCAGTACTGGAAAACTGCACAACACCTCACTTGACATCAAGCACATTGGTCACTGCTTTTGGCTGACTTCAACTTTGTGTTGGTACACAAGCCTGGCAGTACCATGATACATGCCAATCCTCTATCTCGTCTTCACTCACACGCTGTTACGGACAAAGAAGACAACAAAGATCAGGTGGTACTGAAACCGGAACATTTCTGGATCCTTGCTACTAGCATGCTTGCTACTGCTTCTCCGCTTGAATCAAAGATCCAAGAATGCACGGAGCAAGAAGCAGAAGTCGCACAAGCTCTTGCCACCCTCCAAAAGAAGGGACCTTGCAAACTTGTTGGCGGTTTACTCGAATGGGAAGACAGTGACGGGCTCCTCTATTACAAGGGAAAACTCTACATCCCTAACAACAAAGAGCTCCATCACGAAATTGTCAAATCTTGCCGTGACACACCCACGGCTGGTCATCCGGGCAAACACGGCACCATAGAGCTAGTCTCACGACACTATTGGTGGCCAAAGATGAATGCCTTTGTCAAGACTTACGTACTAGGTTGTGATCGCTGTCAATGCTACAAGTCAGCTCCACACCCTAAAGCAGTACTACAGCCCCAGGAAACTCCGGCCGGACCTTGGGAACATGTCGGAGTAGAGCTCACCACTCAGCTGCCACCCTCTAAGGGATTTGATTCGATCGCGGTCTACGTTGACCACTACTCCGATCAAACGCACATCATCCCTACTACCACTAGGGTTAACGCTGAGGGGATTGCCGATCTACATTACAAAGAAGTATTCCGACTTCACGGCATTCCCAAGAAGGTGTTCTCTGACCGAGGACCCCAGTTTGCAGCACGCTTCATGCGTGCGCTCTATCACCGCCTAGGCATAGAAACTGGTTTTACGACCGCCTATCATCCGCAAGGAAATGGCAAAGTCGAACGCAAAAACCAAGATATCGAACAGTATCTGCGTCTATTCTGTCAGCAACGACAAGACGACTGGGTCGATCATCTGCCGGCGGCTGAGTTTGCACTCAACTCGTGAGTACATGCGGGTAATTCACAAACACCGTTTGAGGTCATCTATGGATATTGCCCCGACTTCACCATACCAGTCGGCAAGCGAAGTAATATCCCATCACTCGATGAGCGCCTTGACAATGTGGCTCGAGTACGCAAAGAGACCGAAGCAGCTCTTCGTCTAAACAAAGAAAAGATGAAGCAACTCTATGAGTTCAAAAAGCGCTCTCCACGCGTCTTCCAAGTAGGGGACATGGTCTGGCTGAACGCTAAGAACGTCCAGATCCACCAGGCTACCCCTAAACTCGGTCCTCGACAACTCGGCCCGTACAAGGTCATCGAATGCATTGGCGATCTCGATTACAAACTCGATCTACCCAGCTATCTCCGAATCCACCCCGTCTTCCATATCAATCGTCTAAGTCCCTGGCACGACAACGGCAAAGATGTACCTCCACCTCCTGATCCTATCGTCATAGAAGGAGAAGAACAGTACGTCGTCGAAAAAGTGCTAGACAGCAGGCTACACGGACGTTGGAAGAAATTGCAATTCCTTGTCAAATGGGAAGGGTATTCAGACGGACACAATAGCTGGGAACCAGTAGAAAACCTCGAGAATAGTCAAGAAGCAATTGACGACTTCTACAAAGCAAACCCCGGAGCGCCCCGGGTCATCAAAGCTTCACTCTTCGTGGATCTCCGCTCGCACTTTCGGGAATTCAATACCCAGACCGACCCCGCTTTCCTTCGCACGATCTATCCATCTACATACGATCTTAGCTGGGATGAAGGCAAACACATTGGTCTGGATATCTCAAGAACATCACACTGACGGGTAACGTCGAGTCAACAACACCAGAAGGGAGGAAACTTCCTAGCATCCTTCTGACTAGACAATCGGGGCAATTCTGCTGAATCCCTGTAGACGGGTAGAAGACCTCTATCACCACAGCACAGTGATGCTTCGCGAGGACGCTTGATTTTAGGAGGGGGGTAATGTCATGGATTGCCTGACTAGCCCTTAATTTTTGCAATTTACCTCTTGTTTTTATCTGTAAAACTCCGGGCTGCAGCTCAGTTGCAACCTTCTCTGCATAAACTCCTTTGCACGTCTATTAAGCGCCCGTATCACGTGGCTTAGACGCTCCACACGGTCACATTACTTGCTACTACGTCACACTGGCATGTGACTTAGCTTAAGTAACACCACATGGCTACAAGCACATGGTTCAGCCCATAGCTAGGGTTTGACGTCATAGATACCGTTCACATGGACTCCTTTTGTTCTTTCCTTATTGTTCTCTTTATGGAAGGATGTTCTCACAGGTGTGGGAATGGAATACAATAGTTGGTCTCCTTTTAGATAGATTCTCTCACGGTAGAGTTCTTGGCAAGGTCTAGACAATAGCTATTGTTCTCCTTTAGGTAGTTCTTTTGTTCTTTGTTCACACGGCTTCTTGCAAAGCCTGCCCTCAACATGGTCTGTGCGCAGGTCCCTGAAGTCTATATATACTGCTGCATGTACGCTCCTAGCCCCTCATCTCGACCTCTTGGTGTTTACTGGGCTAGGTAAGCAAACCCCCTCTGTACTACATAGCTGGTAGTACCCCATACTAACTTGGTCTTTACTGGGCTAGATACCTGCATAAGGTTTATAGTTGGTGAGAGCATTGTGCTACACGCCTGCCACCACCTCGTCGTCGTCTTCCACTCTGTGTCCCTAGTTGCTACGTTGAGCTCCGTCTCTGTGACAGAATTCCCAAAAGTGCGAGTGGAGATCCGCAAAGAGTGAAGCTTTGATGACCCGGGGAGCTCCGGGGATTTGCTTTGTAGAAGTTGTCAATCGCTTCTTGACTATTCTCGAGGTCTTCAACCGGTTCCCAGCGAATGCGTCCGTCTGAATACCCTTCCCATTTGACTAGGAATTCCAGTTTCTTCTATTGTCCGTGTAGCCTGCTATCTAGCACTTTTTTGACAACATACCGTTCTTCTCCTTCTATGACGATAGGATCAGGAGTCGGAGGTATGTCTTTGCCGTTGTCGTACCAGGGACTTAGATGGTTGATGTAGAAAACAGGGTGGATTTGGAGATAGCTGGGTAGATCAAGCTTGTAATCAAGATCGCCAATGCGTTTGATGCCCTTGTACGGGCTGAGTTGTCAAGGACAGAGTTCAGGGGTAGCCTGGTGGATCTGGACAGTCTTAGCATTCAGCCAGACCATGTCGCCCACCTGGAAGATGCGTGGAGATTGCTTCTCAGATTCATAGAGTTGCCTCATCTTTTCTTTGCTTAGACAAAGAGCTTCTTCGGTCTCTTTGCGTACTCGAGCCATGTTGTCAAGGCGCTCATCAAGTGATGGGATGTTGCTTTGCTTGCCAACTGGTATGGTGAAGTTGGGGCAATAACCATAGATGACTTCAAACGGTGTTTGAGAGTTACCCGCATGTACTTGCAAGTTGAGTGCAAACTCAGCCACCGGCAGATAATCAACCCAGTCGTCTTGTTGTTGCTGACAGAATGGACACAGGTACTGTTCAATGTCCTGGTTTTTGCGTTCAACTTTGCCATTTCCTTGCAGATGATAGGATGTTGTAAAACCAGTCTCTATGCCTAGGCGGTGATAGAGTGCACGCATGAAGCGTGCTGCAAACTGGGGTCCTCGGTCAGAGAACACCTTCTTGGGAATGCCGTGAAGTCGGAATACTTCTTTGTAGTGTAGATCGGCAATCCCCTCAGTGTTAACCTTAGTGGTAATAGGGATGATGTGTGTTTGATCGGAGTAATGGTCAACGTAGACCGCAATCGAATTGAATCCCTTAGAGGGTGGCAGCTGAGTGGTGAGCTCTACTCCGACATGTTCCCAAGGTCCGGCCGGAGTTTCCTGGGGCTGTAGTACTGCTTTAGGGTGTGGAGCTGACTTGTAGCGTTGACAGCGATCACAACCTAGTACGTAAGTCTTGACAAAGGCATTCATCTTTGGCCACCAATAGTGTCGTGAGACTAGCTCTATGGTGCCGTGTTTGCCCGGATGACCAGCCGTGGGTGTGTCACGGCAAGATTTGACAATTTCGTGATGGAGCTCTTTGTTGTTAGGGATGTAGAGTTTTCCCTTGTAATAGAGGAGCCCGTCACTGTCTTCCCATTCGAGTAAACCGCCAACAAGTTTGCAAGGTCCCTTCTTTTGGAGGGTGGCAAGAGCTTGTGCGACTTCTGCTTCTTGCTCCGTGCATTCTTGGATCTTTGATTCAAGCGGAGAAGCAGTAGCAAGCATGCTAGTAGCAAGGATCCAGAAATGTTCCGGTTTCAGTACCACCTGATCTTTGTTGTCTTCTTTGTCCGTAACAGCGTGTGAGTGAAGACGAGATAGAGGATTGGCATGTATCATGGTACTGCCAGGCTTGTGTACCAACACAAAGTTGAAGTCAGCCAAAAGCAGTGACCAATGTGCTTGATGTCAAGTGAGGTGTTGTGCAGTTTTCCAGTACTGCAGGTTGGCGTGATTTGTCCAGATCTCAAATGGTTCCTTGAGCCCCTCAAGGTAGCGGCGCCAATATTTGAGAGCTTTGGTGATGGCTAACATCTCCCAATCAAAGATTTTATAATTACAATCTGCTTCAGTCATAGATGCGGATCGGTAGGCAATAGGGTGGTAGAATCCATCTTCCTTCGCCCATCTTCCTTTGAGTTCTGGGAGATGATGCCACCAGTCGCATAGCCTGAGGCATCGACTTCTAGATGTGTAGGGAGTTCAGGGTCCCAGACTGCCAAGATAGGCTTAGTGGTAAAGGCCTTCTTTAGCAACGTGAAGGCAGTTTGCTGTGCTGGACCCCAAACGAACGGTACGTCCTTCTTTGTCAGGTCATGTAGAGGTTGTGCGTGCTTTGAGAAGTCTTGAATGAAGTGTCGGTAGAAGTTGGCAAACCCTATGAATCCTCTAACTTCTTTGAGGTTCTTGGGTGTATGCCACATAGAAACTGCTTGGACTTTGACAGGGTCCATAGCTACTTTGCCAGCGCAAATGATTAACCCAAGGTATTCAATTTCAGATTTCTCAAACTTGCACTTTTCCGGCCGAAGGTAGAGATCGTGCTGTTGAAGTCGGTCGAGGACTTCGTGTACAAACTTGCGGTGCTCCGTCAGGTTGTTGCTCCAAATCAAAATGTCATCTAGATAGACAGCCACCTTGCCCTTGGCGACCAGGTCGGCGAAGATGTTGTCCATCAGAGCTTGGAAGGTAGCGGGTGAGTTCGTGAGACCGAAGAACATGACTTTAGGTTCGAAGAGTCCTCGGTTGGTAACGAACACCGCTTTGTACCCATCTCCTTCTTTGATTCGGACATTGTGATATCCCCAACGAACATTGAATTTGGTGAAGATCTTTGCACCCTTGAGCTTGTTGACAATGTTGGTAGCAAGCGGTAGTGGGTAACGATTCTTTACAGTGATGTCGTTTAGTTTGCGGTAGTCCTGAATAAGTCGGAGTTTGTTGTCTTTCTTTTTGATGAAAAAGACCGGAGAAGCCATTGGAGACTTAGAAGGCATGATGTAACCTTTTGTCAGGTTCTCCTGAATGAACTTGTCAAGCTCGGCTTGTCCGTTCAGGGGCATAGGATAAACTTTCAATTTGATCATCTCAGGAGCGTCTGGTTTGAGATGAATTGAATGGTCCCAGGGCTGATGCTAAGGTGGCCGATTAGACTCTTCCTCAGAGAAGACTTTAGCATATCTGTGATACTCTGATGGAACAATGTCTTCGAAGGAGCGCTGGGCTTTTGCTTTGTTTGCTTTGGCAGCTAGCTTGGTCTGTGTCCTCCGACAGTGAGTGTAAGGCGAACGAAGTGCGTTAATCCGCCAGCTTTATTCTTAGTTCCATCAATGTTGTGTAGTGAGATGATTCTCCCAAGAGGATGTTGGATAATCTTATGCTTTTTGACAAACTGGTGACTGATGAACAAAGCCGTGGCTCCTGAGTCAATCATAGCAGGAACACGGATGCTTCTATTGAGACCTTTGACTAGTACATGTACACAGAAATGAGAAGATAACACGAGATAGTACATGAAGAGATAACAGATGACGGGCACGGGGTTGCTATAGTACACAAGGCGGAAGACAAGGTAGACGACAAAGGAGACAGGGACAGGGTATCTGGGGGACTCGCAGCTGCGGCTGTGTCACGAGTCCTCTTCAAAAAGCGGCGTTGATTTTGGCAGCCATTTCATCCATTTGCTTTTTCTGGATGTCCAGCATGTCTTTGAGAGCAGCAATCTTAGCATCCTTGTCACTGGATGCGTCTTGCTTCGGCGTAGTAGTGGCTGATGAGGTCGACGAGGTCGCAGCGACTCTTTGTCCCTTAGGGACGCCTTGAAGCCGTTTCAGGCAAACTGCCCCCCAGTGACCGGTACCACCACAGTGGTTGCAAACCAGGTCATCAGGGTGCTTAGAGTCCCTCTTCTTGTGGTTCTCGGATCCACAAACTGAGCAGCGCTTGCTCATCTCCTTCTTCCATTTCTGGAAGATCTCCTGCTTGCCCAGACCCGCAAAGAGCGAGTCAAATGAGGCGGAGAAATGGGAGGCGTTGATCTCCATGGCGTTGGGATCACGGAATGCTTGTTGGTGGGACTTGCCGTGTTCTGACGAGCTGTCCACCATGACCTTGCCTGTGCTGTTACAGAGGTCGGCAAGCTGGGCATCAACTGCCTTACACTGATCTTTGAGTGCGTCATAGGTGGCGGTGCAAGTTTGGAAGTACGAGACGCGTTGAGACACTGAGTCACGCTTCAAACTAAGAACAACCTTACGGACAACACAACCAACCACGAAGTGGCAATAGAAGTGTAAAGGTGCGGAAGCGCGGAAGTGTTAAAGTGTGCGAGGTGGTCTTAGAGTCCTAGTTTTACCTGTGCCAGAAAGAGTGACAAGGTTTGTGTTAAAGTTTGTGTGAAAAGAGCTAGACGGGCAGCTACCACTCGTACCGCGGGTAAAAGGGGCAAGGCGGCGCGGTGAAAGCGAAAGAGTTATAGCGCGGCTCAAAGAGAACGCGCGGGAGATGTCGCAACTTGTAGGAAAACAGCGCGCGGAGAGACGCAGATGATAAACGCAGGCGCAATATGAATCTTGAACACAAAACGCGGTTGCTGGTGAAGATGAAGAAGTTGCTGTAAAACACGGGCACAGTGAAAGTGAACGCAGTAAGCTCGACGCAGTGAAGGTGAAACGCAACGCAGTAACGCAGTAAAATAACGCAGTTTAAAAAGTAAACGCAGTATAACAAAGCCGAAAGGAACCGTAGAGAAAGATAAACCAATGGAGCGCGGGTCGCAGCGCAAGGCTATGTGAGATCGCAGTCAATTTGACCCGACAGACTGCGCGTGGGGGCGGTAGTGTAGAACAACACTTCCCGAGCGGCAGTGCGTATTGCAAGCGAATGCGTGGCCAACAACGACGTTGGTAGAGCTGGTAAGATTGAACTGCACTAGTTTGCACTTGTGGTCCTCGCCTTCAAAGTCTGGAGACAGCCAACAATCTGGGTGCGGCGCGCGCGGGCGATTGCAGTCAAGCGGGACAAAAGGTCCTGATTGTAGGGGAATTGGGTGATCGCTCTGAGTGTTGCAGTAAGAGCAGTTATCAAGCGAGTCCGCGACGGAGGCGACGGACGACGCTGGCGAGGGTGATTTAGGAGTAGATCTCTCAGGGGAGACCGTAGGCGCTGCTGAGGGTTCTGGTGGCGGTGTGGGCGCGGGGATGATGAGGTAACGGCGTAGAACCTTGCGCGGGTGCGGGCGGTAAGGGCAGCAACCGTCGGGCAGGTGGGGAACAGTGGGACAGTAACGGCAGACTCGAGGCGGGTTGTCATTAGTAGATGCAGCGGACATAAATGTGGAAGTAGTTGCAGTGAGACAACGCAGAAGAAGCTACAGCTATGGGCGCAAAGAGACTCCCTCGACGCAAGCGCAAAGCGTAAAGTGAACTCTGGAAACTGGGGTGGGGATTGATTGATTTTCTACGCAGTACAGGCAACACCTTTTATATATCCTAAAGACCCTCTCCTAAACCTTTCCTTCTATGTTCTAAACCCAAACGTGAGAGCGAGGAAACAGGTTGGCAGAATACTTCCGTCTGCGGAGGCAAAATGTCAGCGAGTCGACGCCCGGCAGGACACAGCGTTGGTTGACGCGGAGTAGCGGCGCGCGCCCTTTCGCTGAAGAGGCGCCAACCGTTGCAAGCAGGTGATGAGGCGCCGTCCAAGAGTTGCACAGCGTGGCGTGATAGGAGCCTTCCTGAAACGGGGTTCGCGCGTCAAGTTTCTTCTACCGTTGGTCCGACCCGTGTCCGAAACACTTGGTGGCTGGCCGGCCCATGCTCCAATGCAAAAGGGGCGTGTCTGTGAGTCAGAGTTCGGTGCGATTCCTCGGCCTCGGATGTTTCCGGCGCGTTGCTGCTCGTCAAGTCCTCGGATCCTCGGCGGACTCCTCGTGACCTCGGTGAACTCCTCGTGCCCGTGACGCTGGGAAAGTGGAGGGACTGCTGCTCAGGATGACGTGGGCCGCGCAAATGGCGGGCTGCTGCCGGTTCTCCGTGCCTAGCCAATTTCCGGGCGTATCAGTGTTACAAGTACTCGGTGCTCAAGCTCAACTTGAGACGATTGAAGAGGTCCTGCTGGCTCCAGCCAGTGCGAGGGGCCCAGGTCTCAAACTCGGAGATGTGGGCGGCGAAGGTCTTATTGCCTTGCTTCATGTTGGCTATTTTCGTCTTAGCCTCCATGACAGCATCTATAGGCTGAAATTTGGCTTTGAAAGCCTCGATAAACGTATCCCAGCTGTTGCCAAAAGCTGGTTTACTACTGGCCAGCTCCTCAATATGAGAGTGAGCCCAGTCGGCAGCGTCGTCCTGCATGAACAACAGGGCGCTAGTGATGAGTTTGTGAGGATCAAAGATCCTTGCGCCATTGTTGTCCACCCGGACCTGGCCTTGCGTGTCCTGCTGGAAAAACGCCTTGCCCTGGTTCTGGGCCCAGACAATGAAAGCATGCCAGAAAAGCGTTGCTTCCAACAACCTCTTTCCCTTAAAAGAGACCGGCTTCTCAACAATACTCCGTTCTCGGACGTGTGCGTTGCTGCGGCAATGGCTGGTGCCTGAGCAGCTGTCAAGGCAGCCACCTGATTGGTGAGATCCACCATTCTTTGTGTCAGGATGCCGAACATGTTTTAAATATCCTGGGTGCTCAGGTTGGCAGCTGGGGCGGCCTCAGGAGCAGCATTCTGGTCCATGTCTTCCTTGGTGATGAGGCGGAGATTGTCTTCGTTTGGAGTTTGGTGGTGCTCAGAGTAGTACACGCTGTTGACCGCTTTTGTTGGGTCTGCCTGAGTGTACCAATTTGGGCACGGTTGTTTGTCACACTCGTAGAATATGCCTTCGTAGAAGTGGTCATCTATGACCATGCTCGAATCAAAGAAGTGTATATAATTTTTGCAAGACGTGGTGTGCAAAAACTGTGGACTGTCTATATCCACTGAAAGTAGCTATCACTATTGACTACGTTAAGTTGTGCTAGAACTCTATCGCAGTTTTTACAAAGCTGCTTGAAAGGTACGAAGCTGCTTGAAAGAAACTTTCCCAATTGCTTTGCAACCCCAGTCCAGGAGCTGCCACTCGCGGTCTGCTGTGATGGGTGCAAGATCATCAACTCGGTTGAGGAAACAATTAACCTTGTTGACGAGATGGAGCAAGGCACAACAATGGTCATGGTTTGCACAATTTAGGAGTTCTTCAAGCTCAGTGAGAGCTTGTAGACGAGTGCGGACGGCAGCGAGCTTGGGCCTAAAGATGCCGACAAGATCAACCAGTGACAACTTTTTGAAGTCAATCAACACCGGTTTAGGTGCAGCGGGGGCGGGAGTCGGTGCAGGGAGCTTTGCTAGTCACTCTGCAAGGGTGAGCTTGTGGGTTTGTTGCTCAGCTAAGGTGCGGTCACGCTCCTCAGCAGCACGTTCTCTGTATGCTCATGCAGAGGCACGGAGTTGGCAATTTTCCT
>JABYQR010000688.1:0-12011 GCA_022592445.1 Cytidiella melzeri | reverse complement strand
GCTAAAGCCTGGGCTCGTTCGCGTGCGGTACGGGCAGCAAACTCTTTGGACTCAGCGCGGAGTTTTTCAAACTCCTCTGCTGTAGGGAATCTGTGGGTAAGGGCGGGACCCTTAGGTTTACGGCGACCGACGTAGGAGGCAATAGCCTTAAGTTCCTTCTCCGTGTATTTGTGACTCTTGCCACGTGCGTGCTCTGCGTCAAGTTGATCAAACACGGCCTGAGGTAGGGCACGGTGGATCTGGACTTCTCGACGCGCTTGATTCAGATCCTTATGCAAAGGATCTGGGCGAGCGGTGAAACGGGAGTGGGATTCTTTCGGCACTAAGAATCAACCACGGAAAGTGAACGAGTCAGCGATCAAGCACGTCAAGACGGACGGCGATGGCTTACTCTCAAACGTAGGGGGGAATAAACTTTTTAAAACTGGGGGGACAGGAAGGCTTGATCCAAGCTAAGGGCAGTCGTGCCGGTAGCTGTGTGGTATCTTGACCTAATGTCGCGGAGCAACTGCTGTTATGCTGCTAAACCCTAAACAAGGGTGGAATGGATGATGGTGGAAGAGGAAAGGGATCTCCAACGACGACAACAAGGTCAGAGTCGATGATGAGCAGGCAAGCAGGCACAGAGGCCGGATACTAGCAGTGCAAATGACAGAGTTAATAAGGTATCATACTAAGTTACATGCAGTAACTCACCTAGCAGTGCAAATGACAGAGAGGTCAAGATGCAGAGCTAGGGAGGGTAAGGTCTACTATATATACTGTGGCTGGGTGGTCTGTGCACAAGTTCCCACACTAGGGACTGGAGTAACTGTGGGGCTGGAGTAACAATAGAACAATAAGGGACCAGGGTAGCTGTCAAAGACCAGGGTACGTAGAACAATAGAGCTAGAACAATAAGACAATAGAACAATAGAAACTGGAACAATAGAACAATAGGAACTGGGGGAATCCCTAACAATAGACAAAAGACAATAGACGGAAGACAATAGGACAATAAGGACTGGGGGAATCCCTGGGGAATCCCTATCAATGGAAGTTGAACAATAGAACAATAGCCTAGGTTGATCTGGAACCGCTCCAGATTGAGTCTAGGGTTTGGGTCTGGACTATTGATAAATAAGGCAGGATGTCACGTGACCCGGGTTAGGGTTAGGTCCGGTAACACTCCTAGCCGGAAAATAAGCGCTCTAGATAGGCGCCTAAGGCTGTAAACTAGTGACATTATTGGAAAAATCCGGTCTCTGTTGGACTATCCATGTCAGTACTCCTCTTCTTCGTCTACCACAATCGGCTCAGGTTCAGGAAATTCCCGGTTAGGGACCAAACTTGCCGTCTTGGCTGGTCGCAACCTATCCACATGGAACACCGGGTGACGCTTGTCCCGAATGGTAAGTTTAACCCGGTAATTCAAATCCCCAATCTTTTCTAAGATCTCATAGGGACCATCTCGTTTTGGTGCTAGCTTTGCCACCGGCTGTTCCTTTGGATGTTTTTCACGTTCCACGTAAACTTTGTCACCAACTTTAAGCTGCGGAGCTTTTGCAACTCCATGATCGTAGAACTGTTTCATGCGTTCTGCCGTAAGTTGTAGCGCAGCTTTAGCATCTTCTTGGGCTTCTCGTAATGCTCGAAGACAATCATCTGCTGCGGGAACATTGGACACTGGGTTCAAAGGCACCTGGAATTCTGGTAGATACCCATAGATCAGTTCGAAGGGAGCCTTCCCGGTGGACGAGTGTACTCGGCTATTAAGCGCAAACTCCGCAATCAGTAACCAATCTACCCAGTCATCCTGTCTGAAGGAGCAGAACACTCGGAGATACTGTTCTATCTCTTGGTTCATACGTTCTGTTTTGCCGTCTGTCTGAGGGTGATACGCGGTGGACATGGACGACTTTACTCTGAGTGCATTGTAGATAGCACGAAGGAACTTGGACGCGAACACTGATCCGCGTCTGAGATCATCTGTCGAGGTACACCATGGAGTCAAACACGTTTGCAATATAATCCTGCACGTGTTCGGGGTTTTCATGCTTTCCGTGATGGGTAACAGTGCACCTGCGCGGTTGTTCGATCAACTGCAACCGTGATGGAATCGTATCCTTTACATGGCGGCAGCTTGACAATAAAGTCTGTGGTACCTTTCCCATGGAGCATTGGGCGGTTCTAGCGGATTGAGTGGACCGCGTGGTGGAGCGGGGTATGTCTTCGTTCTTTGACAGGTGTCACATGTGTCTACATAGTCATTGACAAAGCGTGTCATGCTGGGCCACCAGTAGTTCCGAGATAGCAGTTCCAGTGTCTTGTACCTGCCTGGATGTCCGGCGGCAGGTAAGTCATGATGTCTCCGAACCAGTTCCTTTCGGATTTCGTCATCTTTAGGGACATAAACTTTTCCCCGGAACAATAACAGTCCGTTCTCCACGTTCCACTCTTCGAGTCCCCGGCTAAGAAGACGAGGTCCGAGTTTCTTGACTTTGGCAAGTGCTTCTGCCACTCGGTCTCTCGCAGAGAACATTAACGGATACGTTTTAACAGGTCTCTGTCTGGTTGTACACTAGCTTGCCCCCGTTGAGAAGCAGCAGCTGGAAGACTTCTGGTCCTAGACTATTCGTGATAGGTTATCTTCTTCGTCCTTGACCTCGTGTTGGCCTAGCCTGGACATAGAATCCGACTTTCCCATTGATTTTCCGGGCTTTGGAATGATTTCAAAGTTAAAACGTGAGAGGAACAACGACCAACGTGCTTGACGGTGTGTCAAGTTACGAGCTGTCTTCCAGTACTCGAGGTTCTTGTGGTCAGAGAAGATAGGGAATTTCTCTGGTAGCCCTTCCAAGTAATGACGCCAGTCTTCAAGGGCTCGTACAATTGCCATGAGTTCTTGGTCGTAGATCTCATAGTTTGTTCAGTCTCAGTCATGCCTTCAGACCGATGGCTACTGGATGCCACGTGCCGTCTTGGCTTGTTGTTCCAATACCCCTCCCATTGCATACCCAGATGCATCCGTTTCCAAATGTGTGGGTCTATCAAAACTCCACATTGCCAAACCGGCGCTTCCACAAATCGTCGGCGGAGTTCATCAAACACCGACTGTTCTTCAGGGCCCCATTTCCAAGGAACCTTGCCCGTGAGACGGTCTAAGGGCTTACATATCTTTCCGAAGTCTTTGATGAATCTCCGGTAGAAGTTTGCAAACCCACGGAACGGCGGATATGGAGACATTCTGTGGTACAGGCCACTCAGCCACTGCCTTTACTTTGACAGGGTCCATGCGTAACTGATTGTGACCAATGATAACACCAAGATATTCTGTCTCTGAACGCTCAAATTCGCATTTCTCCGGTTTAAGAAACAGATCATGTTGTCTGAGCCGTCTCAGAACTTCATGTACCACCTCGCGGTGCTCGGAGATCTCCTTGGAATAGATGAGGATATCATCTAGGTAGACGGTGACCTTGCCTTCAGCAATAAGATCAGCAAAGATGTCATTCATCATGTTCTGGAATGTGGCCGGGGAATTGGTAAGACCAAAGAACATGACCGTAGGTTCAAACAGTCCTCGGTTGGTGACAAATGCAGCTTTGTGTTCATTGCCTTCCTTGATGCGGACATTATTGTACCCCCATCTGACGTCCAGCTTAGTGAAGAACTTAGCACCGCGCAATCTATCCATGAGTTCGGAGATCAACGGCAGTGGATACCTGTTTTTGATAGTGACTTCGTTCAACTTCTGGTAATCCTGCACTGGGCGTAACTTTCCATCCTTTTTCTTGACAAAGAAGAAGGGTGACGCCATTGGGGATTTCGACGGTCGAATGTACCCTTTCTCTAGGTTCTCTCGGATAAACTTATCAAGCTCTTCTTGCTCAGGGTGTGACAGCGGGTAAACCTTTGCATGGAATCCTTTTGCTTCCGGAACTAACTCAATTGCATGGTCGTACGACTTGTGTTCTGGAAGTCGTTGAGATTCCGTTTCAGAGAAAATGTGAGCATGTTGACGATATTGTTCAGGTACCATCTCCTCAAAGGTTTTGACTGGTTTAACCCGGTTCTCAACCTCAGCTAGTTCACTAGAGTATGTGTATCCCGCTAGAGTGAACAGGCGTTGCCTTCCTGTACCATAGGTGTCGGACGTGTGCGTACAATGCGTCGGGGAGTTCCTTTTCCACCGAGCTGAGTAGTGGCCTGTACCTGTAACTTCGGCGATTCGGCCCATCCAAACTTCCTGAACCTTCCGTGGTTTCCTCAATGTCTTCTTCGGCATCCTCCGTATCTACCGGCAAGTACGGAGTTGTTCCATAACTTTCCGTAATCCCGGAGTTCTCTTCTTTCGTTTAGGCTCAGCTGTTCTCTTAGCTGCAACCTCCTTCGCTTCCTCAACCCGTTCTCTGGTTTACACGCATCAGGACATCCGTCCATCCTGATGATGCCTTCATACCAATCAATGGTGGGGTTGTGGTACCTCAATCAATCAATTCCTATGATTACATCTTCCGGCCCGATGTCGGTAACCGTGAAGATAGTCCTTTCCTCGTGGTCCCCTATTCTCATATTGAGAATTGCGACTTCATCAATAGCCCCGTCTTGATTTGGGGTTCTGTCTATGTTGTACACCGGAATGGGTTGTTTCAACTTCCGGGTTCTGATACGATGCTCTCGAACAAACCGTTTATGAATGAATAGTGTTGAGGCTCCACTATCAATCATTGCTGCGACTTCTTTAGATCTCCGCACTCCTGAAACTGTGATGGGTACGTGAAAATGTTCTGATTCAGAACCAGTCTCTAATACATCAGACGCGAGTACGGAAAATCTATTGTTACATGGTATACGCGGGACGCGTGCTTGCGCAGCTCGAATCACGGCCCGAATCAAAAACCCTCCTCAAGTCTCTTCTTGAGGTCGGCATTCTCCGCCTTCAACTTTTCCAGCTCTCCAAGTATTGCGTTTAGGGTTACTTCTGATACCCCTGACGGAATTGGCTCTCTGGTTGCCTCCGGTTTCTTCCCTTCGGCTTTAGAGGTCGAGGCCTCTGCATTGGTAGCTGCTACACGTGGTCCACGAGGAGGTGGACGAGGGACTGCGGGTTTAGTACATGTGCGCGCAATATGATTGGGATCCGTTGTAAGTTCCTGGCAGTTATAACACCGCCGTCCTTGTTGCATCTTGGAGGCGTCAACCTCCATAGGAACCGGACCGTTGGAAGTGCGAGGGACCGGAGTAAACCAGGGCTGGGACTGAGTAGGTCTCAACGTGGTCGACGAGGGAACAGACGGAATTTTCTTCTCCGTTGTTTCTCTGATGCGGGCATACGCAGCCGCCATTTTCAGAGACCTGTCAATCCATCCTTGGTAATTGGCTGGGGGAGCTTCAGCCGTTGCGAGCCGTCCGTAGATGTATTCCGGGAGACCCTTGATGAACCGGATCTCCTTGTCCTTGTTGCTTAATCCGGAGATGCGACCCACGTAGGATTGGAAGTCTGTGACATATGTCCCTACGTCACGCGCATTCTTCTCCTTTTTCTCTACTCCACAGAGCTTTTCCAACTCACGGATAGCAGTATCTTCGGGCGTTGCATCGCCGAAGTACTTCTTGAGCTCAGTTTTAAACTTGGCCCATGTGTCAAGGTTGGCCGGCAGGTTACCATTGTGGTCAGCCATATGATCTGTGACCGGTATTGCCCATTGGGCAGCCTTCTCTGACAACCGATAGATTGCTGTCAGGACCTTGGTTTTTTCATCGGCAATACTAGCGGTCACCCAGTAAGCCTCGCATTGCGACAGGAATTGTTCTAAGTCGCAGCCATGTTCGCCCTTGTATCTATCGGGCTTGGTGTTGTTATTGTTGACCGTGACTTGCGGTCTCGGCATTGCTTGCGTAACTGCAGCTATAATGGCTGCAATCAAGGCGGGGTCTACTGCTGGGGCTGTCATCGTGACAGGTGCGGAATTGGTGGGGGCGACGGTGGGTGTTTCAGGAGTTACCGGTGAGATTTCCGGTATGGTTTCGGGGATGATGGGGGTGACGTCTAGTGAAACCGGTGGAATTTCCGGTACAACTAAACTGGTATCGACTTCTTCAGGAACTCCGGCAGTTAACGGAATTTGACTGTTATCACAGGGTACGTAACCGAAGTATCGTTGTCTTTGTCTGAAATGACGAGATACCACAAACTTTTGACTCCGATTTGGACACGCTTGCTGTTCGCAGACTTCGATATACGCGTGATCCTCTTCGTTATCGTGACAGTCCACACGATCGTCGGGATCAAAAACGTGGAAAAGATTATCGCACTCAATGATTGCTTATCTACTACAAAGGGAGTTTCTCAAAGTATCCTCCGTCCGCTACAAATGCAACTTGACTCGTAACCTCTGTCAACCTCTTGCGCAATTGTGTGAAATTAATTTATCCCACTGACTGCAAGCCCCAGTTCAGTGCTTTGAGCTGGGCAGGCGTGCGCGTGGAGAGTACTTCCTCCGTGTGTTCTGTGAGGTACAGAAGTTTGTCGTTGAGTAACAGGACTGATCTAACCTGTGAGTCGTTCCGGTCGCGAGTGAGTTCGATCAGAATCTTGAGGCGTCTGGTAGTGGCCTTGATCTTCGGCTTGAGGATGCCGACTTGGTCCTTGATGGAAAACTTGTGGAAATCGAGTGTCACAGGTTTTTGTGCGTCCGGTCGAGGTGGTGCGGGTGCCTGGGAGATGCAATCCTTGAGAGACGGTTTCTCAATACGGTCAGCGAGAGTTTGCGTACGTTTGGTGCGTGTGCGTTCCTTGATAGACTCGTTGTCACGAGCAAACTTTTCGTGGTCGAAGTGGGGGAGTCTAGTACCGAGAGGATGGTAGTGAGGACGGCGTGAGACGTACGAGACAATGGCTTCAAGGTCCTTCTCTGTGTAGAGATGGGGACGACCTTGTTTGCGCAGTTCTTGTCTAGCCTCGAAGAAAGACTCGGGTACGTTACGACGGATGCGTACGTCTTTCGGCACTACAACCACGACGTGAGAATGAAGATCAAGGGTCCGGGCCAATACAACGTACTGGTAAACTGGGGGGACTAAACTTTTTAAAACTTTGGGGAAAGGAAAATGTGCGGTTGCGCGACGTCCAGGCGAGCGTACGGAGATTCTACCTAATGTCAAGAACACAACCAAACTCTATGAAGAGCGAGGAAGTGACAACGGGGATGGAGGAACGACGAGCGAACTCGCGTGGACGATGACGACAAGGAAGATGATGATGATGGAGAGACAACAACGAGGGAGCAGCTAACGATGAGCTAAAGACCAGGTTATATTAGTATAGTGAGGGACTAGGTACAAGGTGGACGTCACCTAAAGACCAGGAGGTAGAATCTGAGGTCTTTAGGGAGCTACAGGGTGGGTTTATATACATCTCAGACAAGGACCCCTGGTACCGGGTCTGTACTCCTAACACTGCTGTGGGAACGTATGGTGTGCTATGGTGTGATGTTCTACAATGTTCCACAATGTTCCAGCACCTTCTATGATCATGTGACCAGTCTGTCACATGCACTTGATCACATGCAGTAGCCATGTACCATCGATAAGATAAGATAAGGAAATTAAAAGGAAAAGAAAGGAAAAAGTGTGCATGTTTGTGACACCGCTCCTGTAGCAAAGTCGCTAGCGTCTGTTTCAAGACGGAAAGGGTTTTCGTCATCTGGTATCCTCAGAATGGGTGCTGATGTAAAAGCCTGTTTCAGACTTTGGAAGGCCTGTTCCTGAGCAGCTTTCCAGATCCAGGATTAGTCCTTCTTTGTAAGAATAGTGAGCGGTTTTGCATGTTTAGCAAAGTCCTTAATGAAACGCCGATAGAAGTTGGCGAAGCCTAGGAAGGCTTGGACTTGCTTAACCTTTTCAGGTTACGGCCACTCAGTAACTCCGGTGAGTTTGGCTGGATCCATCTCAACATGTCCGTGAGAAATGATCATGCCTAGGTACTCAATGTGATCTTTTTCAAAAAAGCATTTTTCCGGTTTGGCAAATAGATCGTTCTCGCGTAGACGCTTGAGCACTTCCTGTGTAATGCGACGGTTTTCCTTCTCGTCTTCAGTGAAGGTGAAGATGAGGATGTCATCGAGATACACCATGACATGTCCTTCTAAGATCAAATCACTCAGAATTTCATTCATCTGAGACCATCAAATTGAAAGTTTACCCTATGCCCCTGAATGAACAAGCCGAGCTTGACAAGTTCATCGAGGAGAACCTATCCAAAGGTTACATCACGCCTTCTAAGTCTCCAATGGCTTCTCCAGTCTTCTTCATCAAAAAGAAGGACAACAAACTCCAACTTATTCAGGACTACCAAAAACTCAATGACATCACTGTGAAGAACCGCTACCCTCTACCGCTTGCCACCGACATCATCAACAAGCTCAAGGGTGCAAAGATCTTCACAAAATTCAATGTTCATTGGGGATATCACAACGTCCGAATCAAAGAAGGAGACGAGTACAAAGCAGCGTTTGTTACCAGCCGAGGACTCTTCGAACCTAAAGTCATGTTCTTCGGTCTCATGAACTCACCCGCTACCTTCAAAGCTCTGATGGACAACATCTTTGCCAACCTCATCGCTGAGGGCAAGGTGGCTGTCTATCTAGATGATATCTTGATCTGGAGCAACAACCTGACAGAGCACCGCAAGGTTGTACATGAAGTCCTCGAGCGACTTCAACAGCACGATCTCTACCTCCGGCCAGAAAAGTGCGAGTTTGAGAAATTGGAGATTGAGTACCTCGGGTTGATCATTCGCGCCAACGAAGTAGCTATGAACCCTGTCAAAGTCCAAGCAGTTTCTACGTGGCCCACACCCAAGAACCTCAAAGAAGTTAGAGGGTTCATAGGGTTTGCCAATTTCTACTGACACTTCATTTAAGACTTCTCAAAGCACGCACGGCCTCTACACAACCTTACTAAGAAGGATGTGCCGTTCGTCTGGGGTCCAGCACAGCAGACTGCCTTCACATTGCTAAAGAAGGCCTTTACCACTAAGCCTATCTTGGCAGTCTGGGACCCTGAACTCCCTACACGTCTAGAAGTCAATGCCTCGGGCTATGCGACTGGTGGAATCATCTCCTAGAAATCGAAGGAAGATGAATTCTACCACCCTATTGCCTACCGGTCCGCGTCTATGACTGAAGCAGAGCGTAATTACGAAATTGTTGATCGGGAGATGTTAGCTATCACCGAAGCTCTCAAAGATTGGCGCCACTACCTTGAGGAGCTCAAGGATCCATTTGAGATCTGGACAGATCACACGAACCTGCAGTACTGGAAAACTGTGCAACACCTCACTCGACGTCAAGCACGATGGTCATTACTTTTGGCTGACTTCGACTTTGTGTTGGTACACAAGCCCGGTAGTACCATGATACACGCTGATCCTCTCTCTCGTCTTCACTCACACGCTGTCACAGATGAGGAAGACAACAAGGATCAGGTGGTACTGAAACCAGAACATTTCCGCATCCTTGCTACCAGTGCACTTGCTACTGCTTCTTCGCTCGAATCAAAGATCCGAGAATGCACGGAGCAAGAAGCAGAAGTCGCACAAGCTCTCACTACCCTTCAAAAGAAGGGTCCTCGCAAACCTGTCGGCGGTTTACTCGGATGGGAAGAGAGTGACGGACTTATCTATTACAAGGGAAAACTCTACATCCCTAATAACAAAGAGCTCCGTTACGAAATTGTCAAATCTTGCCATGACACTCCTGCGGCTGGTCATCCGGGCAAACACAGCACCATAGAACTAGTCTCACGACACTATTGGTGGCCAAAGATGAATGCCTTTGTAGAGACTTACGTACTAGGCTGTGATTGCTGTCAGTGTTACAAATCAGCTCCACATCCTAAAGCAGTAATACAGCCCCAGGAAACTCCGGCCGGACCTTGGGAACACGTCGGAGTAGATCTCATCACTCAGCTGCCACCCTCTAATGGATTTGATTCAATTGCGGTCTACGTTGACCACTACTCCAATTAAACGCACATCATCCCTACTACCACTAAGGTTAACGCTGAGGGGATTGCCAATCTACACTACAAAGAAGTATTCCAACTTCACGGCATTCCCAAAAAGGTGTTCTCTGACCAAGGACCCCAGTTTGCAGCGTGCTTCATGCATGCGCTCTATCACTGCCTAGGCATAGAGACTGGTTCTACGACCGCATATCATCCACAAGGAAATGGCAAAGTCGAACGCAAAAACCAGGACATCGAACAGTACCTACATCTATTCTGTCAGCAACGACAAGACGATTGGGTCGATCATTTGCCGGCGGCTGAGTTGGCACTCAACTCGCGAGTACATGCGGGTAATTCACAAACACCATTTGAAGTCATCTACGGATATCGCCCCGACTTTACCATACCGGTCGGCAAGCGAAGCAATATCCCATCACTCAATAAGCGCCTTGACAATATGGCTTGAGTATGCGAAGAGACCGAAGCAGCTCTTCGCCTAAGCAAAGAGAAGATGAAGCAACTCTACGAATCTGAGAAACGCTCTCCACACGTGTTCCAAGTAGGGGACATGGTCTGGCTGAACGCTAAGAACGTCCATGTCGCGGAGCAACTGCTGCTATGCTGATAAACCCTAAACAAGGGTGAAGAGGAGAGGAAGTGGAAGTGGAAGTAGATCTCCAACGACGACAACAAGGTCAAAGTCGATGATAAGCAGGCAAGCAGGCAACAGAGGCCGGATACTAGCAGTGCAAATGACAGAGAGGTCAAGATGCAGAGCTAGGGAGGGTAAGGTCTACTATATATACTGTGGCTGGGTGGTCTGTGCACAAGTTCCCACACTAAGGACTGGAGTAACTGTGGGGCTGGAGTAACAATAGAACAATAAGGGACCAGGGTAACTGTCAAGGACCTGAGTAACTGTCAAGGACCAGGGTACGTAGAACAATAGAGCTAGAACAATAGAACAATAGAACACTAGAACAATAGGATAAGAACAATAGAACAATAGAAACTGGGGGAATCCCTGGGGAAACCCTAACAATGGAAGAGGAACAATAGAACAATAGCCTAGGTTGATCTGGAACCGCTCCAGACTGAGTCTAGGGTTTGGGTCTGGACTATTGATAAATAAGGCAGGATGTCACGTGACCCGGGTTATGGTTATGTCCGGTAACACTCCTAGCCGGAAAATAAGCGCTCTGGATAGGCGCCTAGTGCTGTAAACTGGTGACAATGTTGGAAAAATCCGGTCTCTGTTGGACTATCCATGTCAGTCCAGATCCACCAGGCTACCCATAAACTCGGTCCTCGGCAACTCGGCCCGTATAAGGTCATCGAACAAATTGGCGATCTCAATTACAAACTTGATCTGCCTAGCTATCTCCAAATCCACCCCGTTTTCCACATCAACCATCTAAGTCCCTGGCACAACAACGGCAAAGACGTACCTCCACCTCCTGATCCTATTGTCATAGAAGGAGAAGAGCAGTACGTCGTCGAAAAGGTGCTAGACAGCAGGCTACACGGATGATGGAAGAAGCTGCAATTCCTAGTCAAATGGGAAGGGTATTCAGACGGACACAATAGCTGGGAACCGGTTGAAAACCTCGAGAATAGTCAAGAAGCAATTGACGACTTCTACAAAGCAAACCCCGGAGCACCCCGGGTCATCAAAGCTTCACTCTTTGCGGATCTCCACTTGCACTTTTGGGAATTCAATACCCAGACCAACCCCGCTTTCCTTCGCACAATCTATCCATCTACATACAATCTTAGCTGGGATGAAGGCAAATACATCGGTCTGGATATCTCAAGAACATCACACTGATGGGTAACGTCGAGTCAATGACACCAGAAGGGGAGAAACTTCCTAGCATCCTTCTGACTAGACAATTGGGACAATTCTGCTGAATCCCTGTAGACGGGTAGAAGACCTCTATCACCACAGCACAGTGATGCTTTGCAAGGACGCTCAATTTTAGGAGGGGGGTAATGTCGTGGATGGCCCGACGAGCCCT
>JABYQR010000687.1:0-12018 GCA_022592445.1 Cytidiella melzeri | reverse complement strand
CGAGGTGGATCACAGGTGGCTTTAAGACCACTCCAATTGGTGCACTTGAGATGATGGCTGGGCTCATTCCCATCCGACACCAAGTAGACAAGTTTATGTCGAAAGCTGCTCTTAGAGTGAGAACAGTGCATCGAGGTCACCTCTCCGGGCTAATCTCCCGGCAGAGTGGGAGACAAACGATGCAAATTGTCGTATGCCTTTTCCTTTGGGGCATGACGCTGCAAAGTGGATTCGCCTTTGGCGCACATTCATAGAATAGGGATGACTTCAAACGAAGCCTTTGATCCTGTTGATGTTGAAAATTGGCCTGGTAAACGCATCCTAGATGAGTTCCAGGACAGAATTAAGTTCTTTGTGGACGCGCCAAACAAGTCCTCCAATGACTTCAAGTCGTGGGTGGATGGAGATCTGAAACCTCGAATTGAGTTCACAGAGAGTAATGAAGACATTCGTTCAGTTTGGACTGACGGATCTCTTATATGGGATGGGTCTGCAAAAAGACGCAAGTCAGGAGCGGCCTGGACTACACGACACATGGGTGTGACTCTTACTAGAAAACACACCCCTATGGGCAATTCTGGCGTATATGACGCTGAATTTGCGCTCTTGCTATGGGTATTAGCGATGCTGTCACAGACATCCCTGATAGTATCACTGAAATCCACCTCTTTGCTGACAACAAATCTGCATTACAATCCATCCTAAAGCCAAATGTTGGCCCGGGACAGATGATGCGTCTGGTAGCGTGCCGAAGGGTGCGAGACTTCTTGAACGCAAACCCTGCACGCTATGTGGGGCTGCATTGGGTACCAAGTCACATTGGCCTCGCGATCAACGAGGACATGGACAAATTAGCCAAAGAGGCTACAGAGCAGCCACAACCAAGATTTACCTCGTGGAGTGTGGCACGTCAAGACAAAGATGCACTGGCTATCAAACGGTGGCATTGTCTTATGAAAGACTTTGATTACAAAGGGCACAGCAACGTTATTAAAACGTCTGAATTCAAGGGAGTGACACCAGTGGCCAAACGTCACTGGTGGTTGAAGAACCTTGGCGGAGCTCAGTCAGCGTTGTATAACGTTGATAAGCCCGATAATACAGTGGGTGTGGCGGAATATGCTGCTGCTACACGGCTCATCTCAGGACACATGCCTATTGGCGAGTTCCGTGAAAGATTTCACCTAGAGGGCCCCGCGGAATGTGCGTGTGGCGCTATTGAAACTCGAAAGCATCTGCTGGAAGAGTGCCTTTTGTGGTACCGTGCTTGGAGGCCACCTGACCCATACAACCAAGAGGAATTAGCGGCTCTTGCGAGTATGGACTCTGCAGATTTCCAAAACTGCACACAGTTGTTTGGACAAAACGAACTTCTTGTGTTCTTGATCATGAACCCCATGGCAGGAACTTTTGAATGGGCTAATCTGGTGGAAACGAGAACCTCAGATTTAGCTGCAAATTGTTCCAACTCCTACGCGGTAACACGAGTGTGGGCTGAAACAATACTTAAACAAACCGTGTTTGGTGCCCATACCAAGTGGAAACCAATCGATTACAGCCCCAAATCCCACCGGCAGTTTATGCCTGAGGTGTGGAGGTCAGGCCATGAGTGGACTATAAGGACGCTCATACACAAAGGGGAGGCTTCTGAGGAGCAGAGGAGTGACCCAATATTGAAGGTGAGGACGCCAAAGGAGAAACATATTCCAGCGGATGATCACCATGCCAAGGCGGAAGCTGAGGCCAATGCTAGGTCAGAGGAGGACCGGGCAAAGTTCGTCGAATGGTTTTTCAAAAACCTAACAGACAACTTGGAGTTCAAATCTCCATACTCCAGTTGGTGGGGGCCGCAGAGGGAGCGGCAATACCTTGCTAATGGAAGGCCAGCGGATGCGCTGGATTTCGGAGAGGATGAGTTTCGCCTTCCTGTGGCAAACCGTGATTCCAATTCGAGACGCTATGGTCATCATGAGGAAGGTGGCGAGGTCGACCCCTCGTTGTCGGAATCTACGCGGTGGCGGGTGAACCCCAGTCAGACAGGATGTTTGGCCTGGGGGGAACTCGCGGATGCGGGTTGGGGTGTTCTCTACCCTGCATCTGGCGAAGGAACCCTTCATCTCAGTGAATGAAAGGGCTTTTATGTGCTATGACCTGGCACGTTGGTAAACGGTTTGTTTCTTAACGGAGGGGGGGGTTTATTTTCTCTTTCTGCGTAGTAGCGATAACGCGCTTAGACGGGGCTAAGTCATCAGGCCTAGGACATACCACATTCACCCGTCCTGAAAAAACCGTCAGAAAGTAGCAGTTGCAGCGGGCACTCGCAGCCGCAGGCCACCACGGGGCCGGGGGTTTATGTCTCCCTTTCTGTCTCTGCCAAGTATAGGTTGTGACACTTGGGCGGTGCCTGAACACCACTGCCTCGCTGTCCGGTCCACACCACTCATCAGAGGACTGTATAAAACAACCCACCATTGGGGCGGGCGCTGGCAGCCGCTTCATGGTTTCGGATTATGGTCTCACATGTAACTACGTTACGCACGGACCTTTATAAACTTAGATAAAAAAAATAAAAAAAGAGATCGTTGGAGTGAAGAGGTACAGCAATGTGCTACAGATATGCTCATGACAAAGAATTGGTTCAAGCATCAAGAGAATCTTTGGAAGGAGCGGGCCAAAGCAGCTGAAACTGCACAGAGACCAGGGCATGAGTGCTATGCATACAAGCAAACTGAGATGTGGCACAAGTTCTACGAAAGATGCAAAACATTTGACTCTTACATACAGCTGTATCATGTTCAAACAAGGTAGACTATTCACCATCCAATAGACTCCAAACTCTTCTTTCAGCTACGGTATAGATGTTATCAACACAATGACAACCAATTGTGCAGCTCCGGCGTATATTGCGCTCCCATGAATGCAAAATGAACCTTGGTTCAAATGCATTTCACACTAAATATATCATAGGGAGCAATTGGTACACATGCAGATATCGTTTGATGTATCCTAAACACCCTCTGCTATATATATGGGCTGATATGTAAAAGGCGGGGCAAGACATCTTAGCACATACCCATATGACACTGCTATACATGGGGGTAGGCCCGCCCACATGAGGTCATTCCCCATTGCTTCCATGTGGGTTGCACACACAACAATGAGAACCAATTGTGTAGCTCCTCTGTATATTGTGTTCCCATGAATGCAACATGAACCTTGGTTCAGATGCATTTCACACTGAATACATCATAGCAGAGTAATTGGTACACATGCAAATATTGTGTTATGTATCCTAAACACCCTCTGCTATATATATGGGCTGGTATGTAAAAAGCGGTGCAAGACATCTTAGCACATACCCAAATAACACTGCTATACATGGGGGTAGGTCCGCCCACATGAGGTCATTCCCAATTGCTTCCATGTGGGTTGCACCCACAACAATGACAACCAATTGTGTAGCTCCTGTGTATCTACTACTCCTATAAATACAAGAGCATTGTTGGTTTGGCCTCATTTTTTGCTGAATGTATAAACAGGAAAAAAGTTAGCAGCCATGCAAATGTGGTACCATGTATTGTCAATAGCCGACGCTATATACTACTCAAATTAGGGAGATATGGTACATAGCTGCCACTCATTCGTCATATATTGTGGCTGAACCATAAGTCTGCTGACCCTGCGCTGGCACCAATCTGGGACGATGCCATGGCTCTTGGTATCCGTTTCGAGCTTTTGAAGACGTCGACATACTGGTCAACGCAAGCTACAATGCAGAGCTACGTTACTCACGTTGTTGTCCCTTACTTTGAGAAGCACAAACTTTGCCTTGCCCTTCCAAATCAGCGCTGTCTCTGGGTCATCGATGTGTGGTCTGTACATCGTTCCCTTGAGTTCCGCAAGTGGCTGTGGGAAACGTACCCATGGATAACACTGAACTTCATCCCCGGTGGTTGCACAGGACTGTGGCAGGCAGCAGATGTTGGCATTCAGCGGCCACTCAAGCACGCCATTCGTCGGAGCGCGCACTGACACGTTGTTCAAGAGACAATGCAGCAACTTCAAGCCGGAGTTTCTGCAGACAAGATCAGGTTCGACACAAAAATTGGTGTGCTACAAGACCGTTCAGTTGAGTGGCTAGTGAACGGCTATCGTGCAATTAACAAAGCGGATCTGGTACAAAAGGTCAGTGTTGTCGTTTTCGGTCTGTGCGGAAACTGCGCAAAGCTAATCATGTCATGTAGGCTTGGAAAATGTGTCACGTACCTGACACAACGTTCAGCTTCTCACATGCAAGCTTGGACAGCGAAGAAGTCCGCCAAGCTCTCAACGCGCTTGCGCGAGACAATCCGGATTTCTATTCAGAGATCACAAGTGGAAAGAGCAAAAATTCGGTGCCAAATGAAGCTCAGAAGGTGGTAGAAGATGAGACAAAGGTTTGGGATCTTAGTGATGGTACCGGTGATGATGTGAGCCTCACAATGAGTACTGTCATTGCTCGGACGGTTGCTCCGGAGACCAATGGCAGTGCACTTGATGATGGATTGAACACAGGCGAGGATGAGGGCAGTTCAGACGAAGAATATCAACCTCCTGTGAAATACTCGCGATTGCGAGCTTCGGATGTGGCGGATCAGCAAACGGACATGGAAGGCGGCCGAGAGGCGGGCAGGAGGGTGCGTGTTGCTAACAAGCGCTATAATAACGCTTCGTGGACTCACTGTGATCCGGAGGACGACGAGAATCTGTAGTGTTGGGCCTGCTTATATGTATACTCGCTCTCTAAACACTCTCCATGCGCCGCAGGCCATGAAAATCAAGCCTGCGGAAAGTTCAATTTTTTAACAACACGACCCCCCTGTGACCTGTGACTTCTGCCATTTAACATCATTGGAGGGCCTCCTGTGACCCGTGACACCCGTTACGGTTGTAATAGTACAGTATCCAGCCGCTTGTACATTCAATGTCTTCCGTTTAGCAATCACTGCTGCATCAGCAGGAGAGCCTGGTTCCATGCTAGCTCCAGTGACAATGTCCCAACCATCAATGAACATCAGAGTGGCCTGCATAGCCATCTTCCATTCTTAATAGTTATTGCCTTTGAGAACTGGTTTGTCATCCTTTGCTAGCTTCTGGATTTTGTCAAAACTCATGGTAAGAAGAAGTATACAATGTCAAACTTCTCTCTGTGGAATCCACTATAGTATTTGTTGATCAACAGGGGTATTCCAGGTAGAAGCGGTTCAAGGTGTTGTCTTCGACGTCACTATCTTTGTCAAGAAGATATTCTACTTCAGAATCAAATTCTGATGCAGATTTGATTGTATCTGGTATGTCTACCTTTGATTGACGTGGCGGAGAGTCAATTAACGTAGACACTGATGAAACTGCAACTGCTGTGATCGCGGATATAGATTCTTCTTCTCTGGTTTGAGGTTCCGGAGATGGTGAGGATGGAGTTAGAACGTTGTTTGCAGTACAATCCCATCAAGATGCGGTTCTTTTCCAATATTCTCTGGATTGTTTTCACCGAGCTGTTCGTTGTCAGGAACAATGTATTGTCCTTCAGAGTATACAGCGATTGAATCGGTGTCTTCAAAGTAATCAGCTCTGTCTTGTCCAAATACGCAATATGGACAATATTGTTTTGCGAGGGATTGCGATAGCACACGAACAATAGCAAGTAGAGTGGATAATTTCGACAGTAGAGAATATATATGAGTTTATATAATTTTCTGAGAAAGCGGAAATAACTGATATAGTCATGAAAATAGAAGTAAGAATAGTGGCATAGCAAAGCGGGTACTCGGAGTGTGTGTGGGGAGGAACATTCAAAATTAGATCATGACATAGGCAAAAACTAAATGAATAAGAAGAATGGATAGGACACAAACGGATTGCGGAACGCACGAGACGGAAAGATGGAGATGACGAGCCGGAATGAGGATAGGATATTATTGGAGAACAATAGACAGGGTGGAGTGACACAAGGCGAGAGGAGAAGGCAAAAGATGTATTGCACTTGTTTATGGTATCAAAGAAGTGATCTTCTTGTATACAACACAGTGCCAGATTTTTACAAGTTTATGTACAGGAAACATCAGACACGTTACTAACAATTTGAAAACATGGCAGAGACGAAGGAAAGGTGATACAAGAGCAATGGTGAAACAAATAGAGCACGCGCAACTAATATGTGAATGTGCAGAAGACAAAATCTCCATGAAACCAAAAGTAACAAAGTTCGACATAAGCCTCTACTAAATTCTACAGAAACTGACAAATTGGGAATGCCAAGGGTATTTACAGTGTGTCGTACGCAGCTCCCTCTTAGTCCCTTGAGTCACGAGCTCAAGGTGATGCCTACTTTCCCTCCTTTCACCGCTTTTCACAGCCTCCCAATTGTCTAGAGCAAAAGACCCTTTTGATCACCTCTGAACGCCACCTAATTGGGCTTTGTCTGAGTAGGTGCGTGATTCTGATAGTGAATCACAAGCCAATAACACGTATGAGGTGTAGGCTACCGGTTGGATGTGACTGTGCGTGTGTTCCAGGGGTAAGAAAGCAGGGGCAATTCTGTACAGAATACTTATGGGAAAAATGGGTGAGGAGAGGCGAGGCTTAGTCTACTACAACTGGGTTTTCTACTACAAAGTGGCCTACTATGTGTAGAAAGGAATGTTACTCAAAAAGTAACAGTTGTGTAGTGTCTGACACGGAGACAGGGCTCGACGTGACAAACAGGGACACGATGTGGATGACAACGAGGAGGTGGTTGCAGGCGTGAAGCACAATGCATTCACCAGCTATCAAACTTATTCAGAAGGCTAGCCCAGTAAAGACCAAGTTAGCATTGAATACTACTAGCTATGTAGTACAGGAGGGAGTGGCTTACCTAGCCCAGTAAAGACCAAGAGGTCGAGATGGGGGGGCTAGGAGCGTACATGCAGCATCTTATATAGACTTCAGGGACCTGCGCACAGACCATGTTGAGGGAAGGCTTTGCAAGAAGCCGTGTGAACAAAGAACAAAAGAACTACCTAAAGGAGAACAATAGCTATTGTCTAGACCTTGCCAAGAACTCTACTCGTGAGAGAATCTATCTAAAAGGAGACCAACTATTGTGTTCCATTCCCACACCTGTGAGAACATCCTTCCATAAAGAGAACAATAAGGAACAAACAAAAGGAGTCCATGTGGACGTCATCTATGACATCAAACCCTAGCTATGGGCTGAGCCATGTGGTTGTAGCCATGTGGTCTTACTTAAGCTAAGTCACATGCCAGTGTGACGTAGTAGCAAGTAATGTGACCGTGTGGAGCGTCTAAGCCACGTGATACGGGCGCTTAATAGATGTGCAAAGGAGTTTGTGCAGAGAAGGTTGCAACTGAGCTGCAGCCCGGAGTTTTATAGATAAAAACAAGAGGTAAATTGCGAAAATTAAGGGCTAGTCAGGCCATCCATGACATTACCCCCCTCCTAAAATCGAGCGTCCTCGCGAAGCATCACTGTGCTGTGGTGATAGAGGTCTTCTACCCGTCTACAGGGATTCAGCAGAATTGCCCCAATTGTCTAGTCAGAAGGATGCTAAGAAGTTTCTCCCCTTCTGGTGTCGTTGACTCGACGTTACCCGTCAGTGTGATGTTCTTGAGATATCCAAACCAATGTGTTTGCCTTCATCCCAGCTAAGATTGTATGTAGATGAATAGATCGTGCGAAGGAAAGCGGGGTTGGTCTGGGTATGGAATCCCCAAAAGTGCGAGCGGAGATCAGCAAAGAGTAAAGCTTTGATGACCCGGGGCGCTCTGGGGTTTGCTTTGAAGAAGTCGTCAATCGCTTCTTGACTATTCTCAAGGTTTTCAACCGGTTCCCAGCTATTGTGTCTGTCTGAATATCCTTCCCATTTGACAAGGAATTGGAGTTTCTTCCATTGTCCATGTAGCCTGCTGTCTAGCACCTTCTCGACGACGTACTGCTCTTCTCCTTCTATGACGATAGGATCAGGAGGTGGAGGTACGTCTTTGCCGTTGTCGTGCCAGGGACTTAGACAGTTGATGTGGAAGACGGGGTGGATTCGGAGATAGCTGGGTAGATTGAGTTTGTAGTCAAGATCGCCAATGCGTTCGATGACCTTGTACGGGCCGAGTTGTCAAAGACCAAGTTTAGGGGTAGCCTGGTGGATCTGGACGTTCTGAGTGTTCAGCCAGACCATGTTGCCCACCTGGAAGACGCGTGGAGAGCACTTCTCAGATTTGTAAAGTTGCTTCATCTTTTCTTTGCTCAGACGAAGAGCTGCTTCGGTCTCTTTGCGTACACAAGCCATATTGTCAAGGCGCTCATCGAGTAAAGGGATATTGCTTTGCTTGCCAATTGGTATGGCAAAGTTGGGGCAATATCCGTAGATGACTTCAAATGGTGTTTGGGAGTTACCCGCATGTACTCGCAAGTTGAGTGCAAACTCAGCCGCCAGTAGATGATTGACCCAGTTGTCTTGTTGTTGCTGACAGAATAGATGCAGGTACTGTTCAATATCCTGGTTTTTGCGTTCAACTTTGCCATCTCCTTGTGGATGATAGGCGGTCATAAAACCAGTCTCTATGCCCAGGCGGTGATAGAGTGTACGCATGAAGCGCGCTGCAAAATGGGGTCCTCAGTCAGAGAACACCTTCTTAGGAATGCCGTGAAGTCGGAATACTTCTTTGTAGTGTAGATCGGCAATCCCCTCAGCATTAACCTTAGTTGTAGTAGGGATGATGTGTTTGATTGGAGTAATGGTCAACATAGATTGCTATTGAATTGAATCCCTTAGAGGGTGGCAGCTGAGTGATGAGATCTACACCAATGTGTTCCCAAGGTCCAGCCGGAGTTTCCTGAGGCTGTAGTACTGCTTTAGGGTGCGGAGCTGACTTATCGCGTTGACAGTGATCGCAGCCTAGTATGTAAGTCTCTACGAAGGCATTCATCTTCGACCACCAATAGTGTTGTGAGACTAGCTCTATGGTGCCGTGTTTGCCCGGATGACCAGCCGCAGGTGTGTCATGGCAAGATTTGACTATTTTGTAACGGAGCTCTTTGTTATTAGGGATATAGAGTTTTCCCTTGTAATAGATGAGTCCGTCACTCTCTTCCCATTTGAATAAACCGCCAACAAGTTTGCGAGGACCCTTCTTTTGAAGGGTAGCAAGAGCTTGTGCGACTTCTGCTTCTTTCTCTGTGCATTCTCGGATCTTTCATTCAAGTGGAGAAGCAGTGGCGAGTGCACTGGTAGCAAGGATCCGGAAGTGTTCCGGTTTGAGTACCACCTGATCCTTGTTGTCTTCTTCGTCCGGGACAGCGTGTGAGTGAAGACGAGAAAGGGGATCAGCGTGTATCATGGTACTGCCAGGCTTGTGTACCAACACAGAATCGAAGTCAGCCAAGAGTAATGACCAACGTGCTTGACGTCGAGTGAGGTGTTGCGCAGTTTTCCAGTACTGCAGGTTTGCTGAGACACTGAGTCACGCTGCAAACTAAGAACAACCTTAAAGACAACACAACCACCCACAAAGTGGCAATAGAAGTGTAAAGGTGTGGAAGTGCAGAAGTGTTAAAGTGTGCGAGGTGGTCTTAGAGTCCTAGTTTTACCTGTGCTAAAAGAGCGACAAGGTTTATGATAAAGTGTATGCGCAGGGAGCTAGGCGGGCAACTACCACGCGTATTGCGGGTAAAAGGCAAGTCGGCGCAGTGAAAGCAAAAGAGTTATAGCGCGGCTCCAAGACAACGCGCGGGAGATGTCGCGACTTGTAGGAAAACGGCGTGCGGAGGGACGCAGAAGATAAACGCAGGCGCAATATGAATCTCGAACACAAAACGCGGTCGCTGGTGAAGATGAAGTAGTCGCTGTAAAACGCGGGCGCAGTGAAAGTGAACACAGTAAGCTCGACGCAGTGAAGGTGAAACGCAACGCAGTAACGCAGTAAAATAACGCAGTTAAAAAAAAGCAAACGCAGTATAACGAAGCCGAAAGGAAACGTAAGAGAAAGATAAGCTAATGGCGCGCGAGTCGCAGCGGAAGGCTATGTGAGATCGCCGTCAATTGGACTCGACAGACTGCGCGCGGGGGCGGTAGTGTAGAACAACACCTCCCGAGCGGCGATGCGTATTACAGGCGAATGCGTGGCCATCAACGACGTTGGTAGAGCTGGTAAGATTGAACTGCACTAGTTCGCACTCGTGATCCTTGCCTTCAAAGTCTGGAGATAGCCAGCAATCTGGGTGTGGCGCGCGCGGGCGATCGCAGTCAAGCAGGACGAAAGGTCCTGAACGTAGGGGAATTGGGTGGTCGCTCTGAGTGTCGCAATAGGAGCAGTTATCAAGCGAGTCCGCGAGTCCGCGACGGACGACGCTGGCGAGGGTGATTTAGGAGTTGATCTCTCAGGGGAGACCGTAGGCGCTGCTGAGGGTTCTGACGGCGGCGTGGGCGCGGGGATGATGGGATAACGGCGTAGAACCTCGCGCGGGCGCGGGCGGTAAGGGCAGTGACCGTCGGGTAGGTGGGGAACAGTGGGACAGTAATGGCAGACTCGAGGCGGGTTGTCGTTGGTAGACGCAGCGGACATAAACGTGGAAGAGGTCGCAGTGAGACAACGCAGAAGAAGCTACAGCTATGGGCGCAAAGAGACTCCCTCGACGCAAACGCAAAGCGTAAAGTGAACTCTGGAAACTGGGGTGGGGATTGATTGATTTCTACGCAGTACAAACAACACCTTTTTATATACCCTAAAGACCCTCTCCTAAACCTTTCCTTCTATGTCCTAAACCCAAACGCGAGAGCGAGGAAACAGGGTGGCAGAATACTTCCGTCTGCGGAGGCAAAATGTCCAGCGAGTTGACGCCCGGCGGGACACAGCGTTGGTCGACGCGGAGTAGCGGCGCGCGCCCTTGCGCTGAAGAGGCGCCAACCGTCGCGAGCAGGTGATGAGGCGCCGTCCAGGAGTTGCACAGCGTGGCGTGATAGGAGTCTTCCTGAAACGGGGTTCGCGCGTCAAGTTTCTTCTACCGTTGGTCCGACCCGCGTCCAAAACACTTGGTGGCTGGCCGGCCCATGCTTCGATGCAAAAGGGACGTGTCTGTGAGTCAGAGTTTGGTGCGATTACTCGGCCCCGGATGTTTCCGGCGCGTTGCTCCTTGTCAAGTCCTCGGATCCTCGGCGAACTCCTCGTGACCTCGGTGAACTCCTCGTGCCCGTGACGCTGGGAAAGTGGAGGGACTTGCCGCTCAGGATGACGCGGGCCGCGCAAATGGCGGGCTGCTGCCGGGTCTCCGCGCCTAGCCAATTTCTGGGCGTATCATCGCGTGATCTGTCCAGATCTCAAACAGTTCCTTGGGCCCCTCAAGGTAGTTGTCACAGATTTTCAATGTTTCTACAAGACTTGCCTTACCAGGCAACGGTATTATTGGGATTATTTAAGGGCTTGTTAAGCGCTTATCCAGCGCTTATCCGGCGTCTATTAAGGCGCTTATCCAGTGCTTATCTGGCACTTATCAGGCGCTTATTCCGGCGCTTATTCTCAGTGCCTATCAATTGATGCGCTGATGCGCCTCCTGTCTCTGATGTGCTGATGCGCTCCTTTCCTTATCTGTGGATCACATGATGCGCTCCTTTCCTTATCTGTGTATCACATGATGGAACTCTCTGGAACCTTGTGGAACATGCTGGAACTATGATGTCATAGTATAGAACATTCCATTAGATGATGTCATAGCTCTTAGAACCTTCTGGAAAAGTCTAGCCTTGGAACTGGGTCATGGGTCAGGTCATGAGAACAATTGCTATTGGTTGATTATTGAAGTGGCCCCACTAGGGCATAGGGCATGCTTAGTAAGGTAGATTACTTCGCTTACTCATGTAGGTATTAGGGGTCTTAGGGTAGTACCTGGGGTCCTCCCCTTCATGTATATATAGAGGCACTCCTGAGGGCATATCCCCTCAGTCTTATCCACTCTTTTGATCAAGGACTACTTCGTACTCCCCAGTA
>JABYQR010000686.1:0-12020 GCA_022592445.1 Cytidiella melzeri | reverse complement strand
GTAAAGATATGACTGTCAAAATATTGGGAAAAGGAACGGTCGTACTTGACACGATCCTTGTGAAAGATAAAATACATCGCACAACTTTGAACAATGTCCTCTTTATACCAGATGCGACTACAAGATTCTTTTCTCCTTCTAGAGCACTGCAACAAGGATGCACCAGCAGTGTTACATCGAAAGGATGGACAATTTATAATGAAGGAAAAGAGATTATAAATGGTCAACCTGATCATGCCGGACTTTATTGGATTAAAAGGACGTCTAGTCAGGAAGATAGACTCAATTAATAAAGTTAGTCGTAATGATTATACTTGTGGCATAATCGACTAGGACACCCAGGGAATAAGATTGTCGAAAATCTTCACAAAGGAACAAAGGGATTAAAAGAAAAGATTCCTATTCCATCGACAATTTCTCCTTGTCACGGATGTCAAGTTGGAAAAGGAAAGAGACAACCATTTCCACCATCTATGTCGAGAGCTACAGAAGTCCTTGAATTAACTCATTCCGATCTCATTGAATATTCTACAATTTCTATTGATGGTTACAAATACGGTATGACTTGTCTTGATGATGCTTCTAGTCATGGGATGCTCTATTATCTCAAGCACCAAGATGAAGCGTTCACAAGATTCAAAGAATACAAGTCATGGGCCGAAAACCAAACAGGAAAGAAGATGAAGAAATTCAGATGCGATGGTGGAACAGAGTTCATTAATAATGAGTTCAAGGATTATCTGAAGGAACACGGAATAGAATTACAAATGTCTGTTCCGTATACTCCACAACAAAATGGTAGAGCTGAGCGATGGCAACAGACCATAAAATATAAAGCCGAAGCATTGCGTCAGCAAGCTGGGTTATCAAATGGTTTCTGGAAGCTTACTTGCGAAGCAGCGGTATATTTAAATAACCGACTACCTAATGTACGATTAAACTGGCAGACACCTATAGAGAGTTTTCTGGGTATAAAACCAGATATCTCAATGCTTCGTGTATTTGGATGTCGTGCATACGTCCATGTACCGATCAAGAGTCGTCAGAACAAGTTGTCACCAAAAGCAACTCCTATGATATTCGTTGGATATGAACCGGGTGTAAAGGGTTACCGGTTCTGGGATAAACAGCGAATCGTCATTGCTCGCGATGCAGTATTTGACGAGACTCATTTCCCGTATCGAAAAGATATTACTCCTTCCAAACAACCTTTAGTCGGCGATAACAGTGAAAATAACACTGTTCCTCCACACGATAATTTTTTCACCTTTTGAAGAGAATGATGAACAAGGTCACCAAGATTCTGATGATGGAGATGATGATCATCCAGAGCACCAAGCACCTACTCATCCTTCTCGACAACAGCAGCAATTCCCTTCAGCTCCGGTTCTTGACAAAGAACCACAACCACAAATCAAACGAGGACCTAAGCCTAAACCACCTTTGCCACCACCTATCAACCAGAACAAACGTTCAACTGCTGGAAAAAATCCTAAACTTTCCATGCGGCCGGTGGATATGCAGAAAGCTTTAGAAAAGCAAGTGGCTAAGGACAAAAAGGAAGAACAAAATGAGCTTTGTTTGAGAGCTGAATGGAACTCGAGAATACGCGCGAGATCTCCGATTGCAGGGCCATCCAGATTACGGATACCTTTGCAATCAGGAACGTCATCACGTCAACCCTCGAGATCACCTTCCGTTGAACCGGGTCCAGAACATCAAACTCTATCAGGAGGCTTAACTGATGATGATGATTCTGCAGAAATTGATGACGAGACTCTTAATTCAATAACTGCTTATTCAATCAATGAATATCCACAGACGTGGAAGCAGGCAATGAAAAGAGATGATCGGGATCAATGGTTTGCTGCTGCACAAGACGAAATTGATTCTCAAATGAAGAATAAAACTTGGACGCTTGTACGACGACCAGACGCATCACGTAAAATTGTGAAATGCAAATGGGTCTTTACCATAAAATCTGATGGTCGATATAAAGCGCGTCTTGTTGCAAAAGGATTCACCCAAGTTGAAGGAATTGATTATCAAGAAACTTTCTCACCAGTCGCACGTTTTGAATCCATACGCATGCTACTAGCTATAGCTGCACTCGAAGATTGGGAAATCGAGGCATTGGATGTGAAAACAGCTTTCCTTTACGGCGAACTGGATGAAGAAATCTATATGGAACAACCAGAAGGTTTCGTGGAGAAGGGAACAGAGAACCATGTTTGTTTGCTTAAGAAAGCCATTTATGGACTTAAACAAGCTTCACGAACATGGAATATCAAAATTCATAACACTCTGATAGAATTAGGCTTTGACCGGATTCATTCAGATGCTGGTGTTTACGTGTATCGGCAACAAGGGGGGAATTTAATTCTCATTCTATATGTTGACGATATATTTCCGATAGGAAATAGTAAACTTGCTATGTCTGCACTTAAGAAAAATCTTATGGATCGCTATGAGATGCGTGACTTAGGAGAAGCTAAGCTTATTCTAGGCATGCGTGTGCAGAGAGATTGTAAAGCTAAAACGATTCTACTTGACCAAGAGTCGTATATTCAAGAGGCTTTAAAACGATTTAATATGGCAAATGCTAATTCTGCTCGGACACCATTACCTTCAGGTGCTGTACTACAGAAGGCAGATTCTGACTACAAAGCAGATTCTGGTTTACTGAGACAGTATCAAGCGTTGATTGGCACACTTATATATGTTATGATTGGTACTAGACCAGACATTTCATATGCAGTCATACGTCTTTCACAGTACATGTCAAACTGACCACCATTATAAATCAGCTAAATATATACTGAGATATTTGCTTGGAACGCAGTCCTATGCGATCAAGTATTATGGATCAAGTAATGCTGGTATTATTGGTTATTCGGATGCAGACTGGGCTGAGAATAAAGACGATAGACATTCGACAACAGGATATGTATTTCTTTTGGCTGAAGGAGCAATTTCCTGGACTTCTAAGAAGCAGAAAACCGTTGCTCTATCATCAATGGAATCAGAATACATGGCCTTGTGCGAAACTTCCAAGCAATGTTATTGGTTGCGCACCGTGCTCAAAGAATTGGATTTAAAACAGCAAGAGCCTACCATTCTATGCTGTGATAATCATGGTGCTATTTACTTCACCAAGAATCCAAAGATAGAGTCACGCTCAAAGCATATTGACATTCGATATCATTATGTTAGAGAGTTTGTCGAAAATAAGAATGCCGAACTATATGCAGTTCCAACTGAAGAACAGATTGCTGATATCATGACAAAGTCATTGGCATTTCAGAAGCAATCATACTTCAGTGGGAGATTAGGTCTAATTGATCTAAACACTCACTAATGTAACGGTTAAGTGGGAGTGTTAAAACTATATAATATAATAATATGATATGATATGTAGTTTCCCACGCCTTATTACAAGGACACTTTAGGTAGCAGAGTTCCCACAGTCTTAGTATGGGAATTATGCAGCCGTATATGGAAACTCTAGTAGTAACCATCACATTAGCTGAGACGTACAGATATGGGTTGTAGTAGTACTAGTCATATATGTACGCCTGTGTTCTAGTAGCATAGGAAATGACATGGAAAGCACATATGACTCCAGAGGATGCCTAAAGCATACATCTGAGGACAAGTACTAGCATGAGTCATTTACTCATTATGTACGCCTCTGGTACAAGTGCTGAACCTAGTCATACAATGAGTCATGCATGAGTCATGCACTCATAGCATGAGTCATGCATGAGTCATGCACTTAGTAGTACAGTAGAATAGCTGAAGTAGACATGTATAGTAGTCGCTTACATAAGTAGATACAGACATGTATATAAGCAGAGCTGCTGAAGCAGCAAGAATAATAAGACTCATCTTCGAAGCTTAACAGCCTCTACCCCTCGCACACATATTCCACTTTGTTACTTAACCATCAGGTGAGAATTCAAGCGGTATCAGTACCGCAACTTACCTTAGGGCCACTCGTCGCCATACTCTATCTTGTCGCCCGGATTGTCGGAGTGCTCACTGCCCTGTCCCGTAGCCAGACTCCCTAGTCAGTTTGACGAGCAACTTGAAAGGAGATCACTGCATACCATTCGGACAGAGAGCAGCACATCCTTGGCGCTGGTGTCAGTCTCTGGTGAATACCCTGGGTAAACAACGCTGCCAAAATGGAGCTCATACCTCTTCAACAAGAAAAGTGGAGATCTTGAGTCGCTAGTCCCCCTGAAGTTGAATAACCTGTCCAGCCTCCTCGTCTTCGACTAAAGTACCGTTGCAAGCAAATTCCTGGCATAGTAGGGACCATGTCAGAGTCAGAATACGGGCAGTCGCCAATTGTGTGGCGATGAAACCCCCCAAAACATACCTTCTTGAAAGCCTTCAAAAGTTTCTTGGCATCATATATTGCAGTGGAGGGTGGGAGTCAGAAGCTTTTCCGCTTGGCGCAGCACTTATGTGTGTGTGACTCACCCTTGGGGAGGCCCTGAAGAGTTGTCAGGGTCTTACATCTGTTCCGTTGCTGGACACGAACGTGGATGTAGTTGGACTGAGATCTGACGTCGTTATTTGCGGCAGCAAGAGCGTCACCCTCGTCAGCGAAGGGGTCTGTTGAAGGGCAAAGAGAGTGTGCATGTCAGTGCCATGCGCGCCCCTTTGGATTGATTAACAAAAAGCGTCTCTACTGACCAAAAGTGGCAAAGTTCTGCACGTTCATGCAACGAGCGTAGAGTACAAGGGCAGAAAAAGTTGGAACTGAGAGGCTGAGTGGGGGTTGTTCTGTGAGAGAGAGATGAAAGAGAGAGGAAGATGAACAAGAGATGATGACGGAAACCAACAGAGTGGGAACGCGCATATATATGCAGACTGGCCTGGGTTATGTAAGCAGCTGTAGATCTCTAATTCAGTTTTCATAAGATACCACACCTTGACTCACACTCAACGGCATAAAGGACTATATGGCAGGCACAGCAGCAGCAGGACAAAAGAGAAGGAGACCACCGATGTTCCAGCACCTGCCTCTCAATCGAGGTATGGCAATCTTTGCACAGTATCTTGTTCATGTCGTCTGACATACCAATGCAACACAGCCAAAAAGCTCAAGCAATCCTGGGTCAAGAACCAGAAAATTAAAAGCAAGTGGAAGGCTCGGAAACGGAAAGAGGGTCTTCTCACGACCAAGTCGTTTTCACCAGCCTCAGAAGAGGACGGAGATGAAGGTCACGGATATGAGAACAAAGACGACGACAGTACAGACGGCTCAGACTCGGACCAGGAAGATGCTGGCAATGCTTCTGTGCGGGAGGAGAGTGGAAACGAAACGGGAAATGAAGAAGATGAAGACTGTGGAAGTGGCAACGAGGATGCAGATGAGAAGGACATACCCGTGCAGTCACGACCGTCTTCCTGTGGCCGTCTGGCAAACAGAGGAAACCTTTGCTCTCAAGGTGGTGGGAGATCAACAACAACTCAGAGCGGTTGGTCGAGGCAAGCCAAAGGAGATGACCAGCAAGAAAAACCATCGCTTCGCGAACTGCAGAATCAGGCCTACTCTCGGTCTTCACTGCACACTTTCATGTCAGCTTCATCACGCAGACACCGTGGTCCTAGTACGAGAGACTTCAACGGAAGAGGGTGTGGACAAGGGGGACATCTTGATGATGCTCGGGCGAGAGGTTGCGGAAGAGGACAGCCTGACATGCGATTACGAATGAACGCCATGTTGGAACAGATCAAGAGGGATTATGCGTAATATCAGCAATGGAAACTCGATGCTTAGAATGATCAAGGCTCGCAGATCCTGCAGGTGGGATAATGGAGGCGATGTTGCCAGTTTCAGCTGCTGGAATGGATAGCGGTGATGGTGGGGAACTGCAGGATTGAGACCGTCGAGCATCATCATGTAAGAAGGGATAGGTGAGAACATGGGAGTTGCTGGAGCCGACGATGATAGCAGCAGGACAATTGAAAGTGCCATGGCTGTAGGTCTTGCGCTGTCTTTATTGTTCAAGACGGGGAATGTGTCCCACGTAGACATGACCAAGGTAGTCCTTTTGATAGCTCTGAAATATTTTCCAAGGAACTTGTATTCTTTTTGAGGATGTAGACATAGCTCGCATAGACGTTGAATTGTAAAGGGAGCACTGCCAGCGCCTCTGATGAGTACTACGTAGTGAAGTTTAGATGAACGCGCACCCGTCCAGCTCGTCCAATTGAGCATATATTGCTTCCTTCATACATACGGCCTCATCCTGCGTCAAAATTGCCTTGGGTGCTTCATTGGGATTGTTCGGGTTGCGAGGGCGCAATGGAAATGGCGGCAATTTCAGTCCTCCGGATGGTATTTGGCGAGAAGGTGACACCAACTGAGGAGTTGGCAGCGCATCGTTTGACTGCAATAGATATAGGGAGATATTCTTTACTATGCGTTCAGCTAGCTGATGTCGAGTACATGCAAAATGAATCGCGCACCTTATCAAGCTTATGCTTGATAATGTCTCGAAGTTGCATCCACGCCGTTCTGCAAGGGCTATAAGCACTTTGGAAACCCGTGTGCCAGCACAAGTATTCACGTTACTTCATCTGTGGACGCGATTTGCCAGTGCTCCAACACTTCATCGTGTTCTGCTAGCTCGAAGGATGATTAATTTGTCTCAATTGCAAAGCGCACACGTCGCATACCTGGGAGCCATTGGAAGGACTTATTTTCAGACATAAATGTTCAAGTAATTATCTTTGCATTGTTCCCGTCATGTCACAAAAGAGGGCGTTGACGATAGTGGTCGTGTGTAAAGGACATGGTGGTGGACGTTCTCGGAATTGGAGGACGACGTGGTCGCCAGCACCTTGCATCCAGTCCCAGACGCGGTGTGACATGATGTGACAGCTGTAATAATGGTTAACAATGTAATATATTACTGCCACTACTGCTTTACATCGAGTGCTGGGCCTTTACATTACTTTAAAATCGTTTACCACATGCCACTTGGCCTTTACAATGCAATCTAAAGGACCTGCCTTATGCGGACATCATTATAATGTCAAGCGCGCGCGATAAACCCCCGCCACGCAATATAAAGCGCGATAATGTTTTGTTTATTTACCTGATGATATTGCTGGATGCGTAGACACCATTGACAACACCACATGCAAACTTTAGCCACGGTGATTTGCCATTGTCCTGCGACTCATTAAGTTTAGCATTGCAAATATTTCCGAAGCAACTGGGCACGCACCTTTCCTGACAATGCCCGCAGACCATGGTATTGCAAGTACAATGCACCAACGTCTTCGTCACGGTACATTTTTGGAACAAATTTGAGATTCTTCTCAGCTGGCATGGGACGTTGAAGCTGGACCTGAAATCCACGTAGGCGCAATAGCTCCTGACATGCTGAACAAGGTGGAGGCTCGTCTGACAGCGTAGACACGGTTGTGTTCAGCAAGCACTCGGAGGAGAAAACAGTGCCAATATGTCGTAGATTGCGCCATCTGTAGAGGGAATACTCTTGCTGCTGAACTGCTTTCTTCTGTGTGAGTGATAACGTAGACCACCGAGCGTTCTTCTCTCCGTAAAAAGTTGCCGCAATCTTGGACAACGAAGGCGCACCTCCACCTGGAACCCCGGTGCAACAGAGATACTTCGCAATGTCCGAATTCAGCTCTTTGCAGAGCCCTGGACATGGGACTTGGAAAGACGTGAGAGGGATTGTAGAGGCAGATGAGTGGAGGTCTTTGCGAGAGAAGTAGCTGTGAAGTGTTACAGTTGAGCCAGTCTTCTGATTACGCTTGCATTTGTTGGTCGCTCGATGAAGCTGGAAGTTCTTGATGTCGTGTTGTTTGCGCATGCGTTTCCAATCCATGCAAGACGAGCAACAAACGTAGAGAGTGTTCACAGAGTCAAACTGGGCATGCACATCAATCTTGTGGATCTGCGCCTTGAATTTCCGATAGGCAAATCCAGCGGGTCAAAACGTAACAGTGGTTTGACTTGCTCTAGGATCCTCAACGACGTGCCTGGTGTTCACTGGTTTGGACTTCTTCAACTTCTTGGTCAGAGTGTGAGCTTGACTACTGGACAACACTCGTTTGCGAGTTATCAAGCTTGGCTCCTGATTGCCACTCTTTGTAGTCAAGAGCTCATCTCCGACATCAAAAATGTATTCAACGTTGTCAAGTTGCAGCTCAGGATGCAGTAGAGTATTGAGGACAGGGGGGATGTTTGGGACACATACGCTACGGCTTTCACTATCATCGTAGTTCTAAAATTGAGTCAGCGCAGAACATCTGAGGCTCAGGACTTGGCAGCGGAACTTACCTCACTGATATCCTGCAGTCCCTGCGACAAACGGAGGAACCACTGCATGCGGTGTAGGCCTTCGGTCTTGGGCGTCCATGGCTCGTAGTCCAAAAGATAGTGGGCTAAGGTACTTAGGACCACAACTCCACAGGAGAACCCGTCGTCCTGGCGAGGCATAATGTATTGCGCGGCAGCTTTTGTTAACTTGAGCTCATCGAAGTCGGGCCTTAGCTGGCCAAGCCACCAATGTACAAGGGTCAAGATGTTTGCCGGCACTTGTGCATTCGACCGGAGTGAGTCGCTGTATGAGTACGTCAACTCAGCAAGATCAAGGCTGAGAAGTGTCCAATGCGAGTTGTTGACATGAGTAGGGATATGGACATGGTCAACCTCCTGATTGCGGATAGCGTGATCCAGTTGACTGTTTTGGGAGGACCGATATGCGTCTCGGTGGTGCATCCCATGAAGGCTGTTGATGAAGAGAGAGTTAACCAGCATGAAACTGCTCCTCTTTTGCATGTCTCGTAGAATGTAATCAAGTCCCGCATTGATCATCTTGTCACTGAGCCACTTTGTGGACAAAAAAATCGACAAGTCTGTCATGCTCAAGCGAACTGCGGGGCTGGAACCAGGTACCAGGCCCATCCAAGGCAGAACTTCCCAACTCTCCTGGCATTCTATAGCCAGCGCTGCACTGGCCCGGCACTCCGTAGCCCTGTCCAAGAGCCACTTTGAACATACATGCAAATTCTGTTGGCGCGCGCGAGAGGTGAACATGTCGGCGAGGAGGTGTTCCACCCACAGAGGATACCGCTGTGCCGGATCTAACGACAGCTGGATTGACTGTGCGCCACTCAACCACGCGTCATCAAACGTCCTCTTGAGGGCCATGGCAGAAGTCGCGGATGCCCATAGTAGATCTACAGCGGTCTCAATCTGGGTAGCTGCATCATGTATCAGGACAGTGGGGATGTTGTTGCTGTAAGTCGCAGTGGGATTAAGTGATTCGCCACAGAGGTATAGATGTCGTTGGAGTACAGCGGAGATGGTGTCATCAGGTTGCGGTAGGACGGCATTGTTGACCCCCGACGGAATCTGTTGAGCAGCATTGCGCGCTCTTACGACATGCGGTGGTATTGTGTCTGACCAGTGCTTACCACAGCGTATCCAATCTGAAGACAGGAAGGTAACTTCGTCCTTCGATACCTCTTTGGCAGAATCCTCGACAAGCAAGATCTCAGGAATTTGTCCGTTGTTTTTTGGTCCGTCGTCTTTCGGACCGCCGCCTACAAGGTGAAGACGCAATGTGCAAGTCTTGGTGTGCAGCTCGCGAGAAGACAAGTAGTGTATATTAATAAGCACTGTATTGTAATATTTCAGTTAGTACTGTGTGTGCAAAGAGCGTTGAACTTGTACCATATATTATACAAGATAAGAGCATTAGCGCTAGGATAACAGGCCCAAGCTCGAGCATGGTGTAGCAAGCAAGGGAGCCCATGGCAGACGGATATAAGAATGTGACAAAGGTGAGAGTGTTGCTTAGTACAGTGTAGTCGCCGTGAGCATAAGAAGACTGACCGCCATATTTTCTCTCCTGTCACCTGACAAAAAAATGCGCCATCGCAGCCCGGTACGATCTCTTGACAACAACGCTAGTGGCCTCAGATTGCGATTGAGGTACGACGAGGCAGGGGCGGTGAATCCTGAGTGTGGTGAGACATGGTGGACCAAAGTGGTCGCAGGCCGACGTGAGGGTGTTCGTTGTTGCACATGCTGTAGCTGTAGTTATGAGAACAGCGGCCGTAATGTCGTTTCCGTCGTCGTACAGACTCAACGCAGCGAATTAATTCACTTGCAAGAGGATGGTGGTTGTCTGAGGTGCGCGGCCAACATATTACGCATCAGCGCTGGTCTCCTTATTCGGATAGAGCGGCTGCTGCTGTGACGCAGGTGGCGTGCTGTAAACTAAAAATCCGTGGTTACAGCTCTTTACCTACGTCATAGCGCTTGTCACTGTGTCATGTGGGCTGTGATGCAGCCAATCAGAACACATTTTTTATCGTGGCGCGTTTATGTCGCGGTGGGGCTCACGTGTTCGAACCGCGTTTTGCTTTATTAAAAGAGGATTAAGAGAGGATAAACCCATATAAATTTGAATTTACTGCTCTGAGTTAATAACCAGGTATTAAACGTATATAACTGGGTTATTTGAGTTAATAACGTGAGATATTCCCCCAGTTTACCCCCGTGCTGTAACACCTCTGCCTGCAATGCTCTCGCATTCCTGACTATTTCTTTCACCATGCTCGCGCTGTATTATTAATTAGCTGATGTTCTCGCCATTGCGCTGTTCAATCCATTGCCATTGTTGCTATGCACCCTAATGCGAGAACTACTGCCTTGAAAGCATTGCATTGATGTGTATGACAATATAAACTACCGGCGGCGAGATTATCTTGCAATGTAAACTGTGAGCGGAGACATTAAAATGTATTACCATGCAAGATAAAGTGGCCCGCGGACCATTATCGCGGGTGCCGGGTGTTTATAACTTTCCAGGTACAGAGATTGTGTGAGATAAAGTTTGCTCAATGTTATATTGTAATGCTCGGGTTTACAGTGGTAGGTATTGTGCGATAACGTTTTGATTTTTTTACGAGATGATAATGTTAGGGGTAGTACGTGCTCTAGTTGCAAAGACAGAGCGGCTGCAGAAGGGAAAAAGTCTCAAAGGCATGACCTATGGACGGGTTTTCACTGACTTTGCAAATTGCTTCGTGTCTCTGGCACCGCGTGCATACGAGACGTTCCGGCAGCAACTTGGTGGCCCTACAACTCGCAGTCTGCGGTAAGTTGCAGTGCCACGGTTACCTATGAGACGAGTATGCTGATGAAGATCATGGGCCACAGACAGTTGCGAGCAAAGGCTCCTCGGTTTAAGCCTGGCATTTCTCAGGCCAATGTTGCTGCCGCTAAGGCTATCATCAACAAGCTACATTATCACGGACCTGTTTCTTTGTCATGGGATGATACAGCCCTTGAACTGGCTCTCTCAATCTATCAGGAGTCCAAGGACGGCACCTGCTTAATTCTCGGAGGTGCGACAGGTGCCACCCAGGTCGAGTCTGAGACAGAGCTCGAGCGTGTATTTGCAGACACTTGCATAAGCAAAGCTGACAAGGTCTTTCCTTCCGCTCTTGTTCAAGTCATACCTACTCACAAAATCTGTCAGCTATGACTATACGTTATTGGAATACCGCTGCACAAAGTTCCTCCCCTCATTGTTGCCGCAGTTGCCCGCGGTGGAAAGGAAAATGCAGACGCTCTCTTCATCCTCCATACTCAGCTATTGCGCCTGCTGCATGCATTGGACATCTACCCTATCTCAATGTCCGCAGATGGTGCCAACATTGAGCAATTCTTACAGAGGAAGATTGAAAGCTCGGCTCTTCGCTTTGTTGATTATGTCATTCCAAATCCTCTCGAGACTTGTCATTTGCATCTGCGCATATATTTCCAGGATGAGCGGCATCCATTTGTCACGCTACAGGACACCAATCACGCGCGGAAGACAGGACGAAATCAGCTGTTCAGTGGTGCACGTCTGCTGGTCATGGGTCAATGTGTTATGCTTTATTCGCAGCTCCGTGACTGTGTTATGGGCACTGTCTCTCCGCTGTTTCATCGTGATGTGGAGAAAATCAAC
>JABYQR010000685.1:0-12025 GCA_022592445.1 Cytidiella melzeri | reverse complement strand
GGGTATCTGGGCCTAAGCATGCATGTTTGCAGGGAGTCACATGATGCTTCGGAAAAAATCCTTGCCCTTGGTCGGCTTTTTCCCTTTACCCTTGTCAGGGGACGGGTGAGGAGTCGAAGGTTCATCATCTTCGTTGGAACCTCCTCATATGAGCCGCCAACTCTAGGCGCGCGGTATTACATTTTTTGTTTTTGACGACGAAGCCTTAGGGGCTTCGCCTCGCTGTCCGTCCTGAGTCCTCGGCATCTGCTGCCCGAATCTTCTTCGGCGCCGAAGACTTTCCATCCTTCTTCCCTCCTTCTTCTTTCATCGGCTTCTTCTTCAGGCCGTTGAGGTTGCACTCATCCGTATTGTGTCCTTTCGACTTGTGGATGTGGCAGAACTTTTCCGACTTTTCAGTCGAGTTCACCTCTTTGCCTTTGCCCTTGTTCCGCTTCTCATTCTTCTTCTTCTTTTTTCCGCAGCGTCCACCTCCATAGGAGTGGACGTTTCCTTTTCCTTCGCAAAGATCTGGCCCTGCGCTTTCTCTGGATATATCTTCTTGTGGATGTCAACAAGAGGTCGAGGAATTGAGGCCATGTGGTAGGGATTTGATTTTCGTCTTTCCCAATCATGACGAGCCTCATGTCCTTCTCATGACGTGCTTGAGCTTATGGATAAGCAAGTGTCTTTGTATCCAGAAAGCCTGCCAAGTGTACGGAAGCGTTCCGCATACTTGACGAAGTTCTTATGCGCCAGATCTGTATTGTTGAACAAGGCGTTAAGCTCCTTTCGAGCGCCCTCCTTGTCGTCCCGTTGTCCGTACTGTACCTTGAGCTCGTTCTCGAACTCTTCCCACGTTCCAATCGTCTGACCCTTTGTCAGCTTCTTGATCCACGGCTCCATGTATTGAGCCGCCGCGCCTGAGAGCCGGTTCATTGCGACGGCAATACGTTGCCTGTCAGTAGCAACGTTCTCGTGGACAAGCCACAGAGAGATCTTGTTCAACCACTGTTGAACTTGACCTTGCCATCGGTGCTGTTGAATCCGGGGTTCGCCAATCTTGGCTGGCGCGAGGATCCTCCTTGTCCTTGAGACAGGGAAGCTGGTGATCTGATTGACCACGTTAGTGATCGTCGTTTTGACCATGTCGAGGTCAGTGTCCATCCGCTGGACTTGTGTGTCTGCAGCACATTGTGAGTAAAGGTCTTGAGCGACCTTATCGACGTATTCCTGGAGGTTGTCCTCCAACAACGACAGCTGAGGTTCCATATGAGAACCATCTGATTCATCATATTGTGAACAATGGTCGTAGTCGCTTCACCCTCAACTGTGCGAGTGAAGGCCTTTGGGCTATATTGAGGTCGTGGAATATGTGCTGCTCAAAGTTCTCAACCGAAGGGTTATAACAATGGGAGTGATTTTCCCGAAAGGAACGGAGTGAGTAAGGTTGGCAGCAGCGGGGGCAGCGTTGGATCCGGCGTTAGATTGAGTGGTCATTGCTTCTAATTTCTTAGTTAGCAAAGGATAAGCGGAATACTATTATTAGTATAAGAAGAAGAGAAACACCACTTTTCACACATTGAACTCTTGTCAGACTTGTTTTCACACATTAAATCCTTTTCAGGAAGTTGTCACCGAGTAAAATGAGGCTTGTCAGCCCATACATTTTATTCCATTTCCGCATATACAAAGGCGTTCATGTCAAACAGTCCTTCTAGTAGCTCTAGTATGTAACCCCATCTCCGATGTATGTCTACAAAGCTAATCCTGCCTAAACTCTTTAAGTCCTTTTTCAACATTCTCCATTCCCTATTCGTCATCTTATCCGTGTGATTCTCCTTGAACCACTGTTCAACCATGAATACACGGCCAATCAGCAGCTGAGCTTTCTCCTTTCGAGTGTTGAGCTGGTGGTTAGATGATTGCCCACCACTTGAGAAGGAGGCGTCCAGCTTCTTGAGCACAGGCTCAAGCCTTTGACAGGCTGCTGTGATCATTGGTTTGAACTCCTGTTGACGAAGCATCAACTTCGTTTTACGGAAGTGGAGGGTGGCGGGAAGAGGAGAAGGAGTGGGAATGTAGGCGCGTTGGTTGCGCTCCTCGATACGCTGGAGAAGGGTAAGCTTTTCAGCCTTTTCCTTCCCCTGCTTCTTGATACGGTCAAGAAGGCTGAGTTGAGACATGAGATGGGAGACCTTTCTCATGCGGTCTTGGTCCTCCTCATGTTCAATGGTGGTGCGATCCTGCTCCTCGAGGTCAATCCTCTTGATGAGGGGCTTGTTATCAGGGTACTTGAGCCGGCGAGGCTTGCCAGCGTCCTTGAACTTGTCAAGGGTCTCCTTGGAGACTGAGAGGTGTTCTTGAAGTCCGGTGACTTTGTTGCGGACAGGAATGGAGTAGGGGGCCTTGTGGCCAGACCTAGCAGCGATGAAGCGGGAAATTGGCATGGTGACTGTGTGACAATGCGTGATGAGCTTGACAGCTCAGTGGCGTGCGAAACAAATCTCCATAAAGGAGAGGTCCTGTGTGTGCGTGGGGTAGTGCCGGCGTCGGCCTGGACTCTCTCTCCAGGTCCGGTGGTGTAAGGATCTCCGTCATGGTTCCACCCATGCGGCAAATGGTTGGCGGATCAGTATTACACTGACCCTAAGTCCGGCCAGAACAAGTTACCCGTCTACGTGCCTAGGCACTCATGGGTTTCTAGTCCTGTTGTCTAGCTCTTATAACGAGCTGTCTGACACCAGACTCCACTATCGCCTGTGGGGAGGCACACTTTCATCATGTTGGCATAATGCCAACCCCTGCTCTGATCAGCTCTAGGAGCGTTGGGCGAGAGGGTGATTCAAGTTGTGCGCATCAAGGCAAGGCCTAGACACGACTACCACTTAGAGCCTATGGTCCGGCTACCTCTATTTCTAGAGGATTTGTAGAGGGGCCCACGCACAGGCACAAGACCTAGAAGAAAGGGGAAAGAAACCTCCAGCACGTCCAGAGACGTGAGGGAGTAGGGGCAGTCTTATCCAAATGTAACAGTAATGCTACACTCACCAGTTAAGTTGTTAAACTTGAGGGGATAGAGTGAGATAGAGTGTAAGAGAGGTGGTGAGCAAAATACAAGAGAGTATTGAGTAGTCCTTTATCAACAGAGTGGATAAGACTGAGGGGATATGCCCTCAGGAGTGCCTCTATATATACATGAAGGGGGGGACCCCAGGTACTACCCTAAGACCCCTAATACCTACATGAGTAAGCGAAGTAATCTACCTTACTAAGCATGCCCTATGCCCTAGTGGTGCCACTTCAATAATCAACCAATAGCAATTGTCCCCATTACCTGACCCCATGACCCAGTTCCAAGGCTAGACTTGTTCTAGCTTGTTCTAAGACAAGGCTAGACTTTTCCAGAAGGTTCTAAGAACTATGAAATCATTTAATGGAATATTCTATACTATGACATCATAGTTCCAGCATGTTCCACAATGTTCCAGAGAGTTCTATCATGTGATACACAGATAAGGAAAGGAGCGCATCAGCGCATCAGAGACAGGAGGCGCATCAGCGCATCAATTGATAGGCACTGAGAATAAGTGCCTGATAAGCGCTGGATAAGCGCCTAAATAGACGCTGGATAAGCGCTGGATAAGCGCTTAAATATTCCCAATAATACCGTTGCCTGGTAAGGCAAGTCTTGTAGAAACATTGAAAATCTGTGACACCTTCTCCTTGTCTCCCTTTGCTGCTTCTTCGTCATTCTCTGATGTCTCCACCTCATCCCTCTCCTCGTCCTCACTCTCGTTCTCACCTCTCTCGTCCTGCCCATTCTCAATGTCACCCCAACCGTTCATACTTACCTTCTTTGTGCTGCAAACACCTTTTGTTTTTTTGACACGTGCACGTACCACTTTGACCTTTCCCCTTTTCTTTTCCAGCGATGCATTCCTTTCCTTGACTCTGTCGCTCTTACTGCCGCCGCTCATCATCACCTTCTGGATCCTTTTCCTGGCAGTGCCCACCTCATTGCTACGCTTGCTGAAGGCATGTTTCCTGCCTGTATGACTCGTCAATACTGTGTGTAATTGTACCCCCACAATTTGGTCGTACCTGGTGTTTCTCGTGCTACAATACACTTGCCCCTCTCGTTGTCGCTCTCCTCCGAACCTTGTTCTTCTTCGCTTGAGCTCTGCTGTACTCGGTCACTCTCGCTGCTGTCATGTCTTACTTCTCCACCATTCCCTCCGTCCTCTGAGTCAGAATCCTTGATGTCGTGCTTGTGCTGCGTAGCTTTGTTTTTGAGGAACTGGTTTAGCATGTCCAAAATTGGCCATCCGCTCTCAAACCTATGGAGATACTCGTGCTTTTCAAGACACTACAATGTAAAGTATCAAGGTTAGATTCCTCAATAATGAGCAGCCGACCACATCATACCTTCTGGACAACCTTCAATAGTTGCAATGGCGACTGTCGACGTTTTGTAAGTGACAGGTCTAAGTACCGGGTAGCCATGGCATGCACACATCTCTGCAGAAATACCAACTGAGAAAATTGTCAACACAATGCAGATTACATACCTGTAAGCGGTGATACCGTCTTTTATTGGTGGCAAGTCCCATAGCCTCCGCCAAATTATAACCAACCCGATCACCACTTGTTCTTCTTCCAGCCTCACCTTTGGGTTTTGGAATCAGTCTCTTAACCGGGGGGAAATGTGACCGCTTCGTGGTGTCATTGCCAGATTGGCGATGCTTGCCAGACCTGTGTGTGACCTCGATATATGCGTCAGAAGTCATACATGACAGGTTATAAGGGATAAACTGTGAACCAAGACCTGTTTAGCCATTGATGAAAGCAACAACTATAGCAGAGGCAAGTCAAGACCAGAGATGACTTAGGCGGAAGAGTAGTAAAAGCAGACTGACGGCGCGCATACCCTAAACACAGTCAATCTGACGGCGCGCATACCCTAACACGGCCGCACATACCCTAAACACAGTCACATGATGTTTTGATCAGATTGCACTTGGACATGATTCAAGACGTCCACTTATAAGTGTCAAAGACGAGGTTCAGGCGGATGCACGAGATGGAGGTACGAGGGTAGGATTCAATAATGAATACAAATGTTGCACTTGCAATGAATACTAAGCGACTTGATCGTTGAGTGCCCCTCTCTATTTCCTGTCCCGATCTGGTACCCCGACCGGATCACATCCTTGACAATAAAATTGACATTTACTACTGAGTGTGTTCACTCCTTGTCTAAAGATACATCAAGATCCACAAATACAGTTCTGGCCATCCCAGTACTCCGATCAATGATACCCCATCTGCCTCTTGTTTCTACCCTGCCAATTTTATTAGTGATTGTGCGCAAATCCACCACTACCTTAGTCTGTTCCTGCCTAAATGAAACAGCCTCCTTTGCACCATCTGTTCCACTTGTTGCACATGGAGTGATAAGAGCTAGTAGAACGTGACAACCTTGATGGTCTTCCCAGAATATATCATTATCTGGAGTTTCTGATTAGCTGGAAAATCCAAAAGAAAAAAAAAGAAAAATTTGGACCTGGAAGAGTGAGGTCAATAATTGTCTCCAGGCAGCCATAGTAAATTGTCATCCTGCTGTCATAGCCTATCGCCACCTCATACTATTCAAGCATTCAATAAGAAATTGACGGGCATTGGCATATTGGTATGATTCGAACGTACGCGCACATATGATCCTTCTCTCTTATTCAGACGAGTGAGGCGGGAGCAATCTTCTGCGCATCTGATGCGGTCACCCCCATCCTGCACTCTTACCCCTGCCCATGTTACCACCTGGTCTGAGAGTCGAGCTGCAATCTGCTGCCTTGGCTTTGGCACCATGCTATGAAGGTATCTAGCAATGAGCATGTGCAAAGTATCACTAGCTGGCACCACTCGTTTAGGGCATTGGAGAATGCTTTGCGGATCTAGCAATAATTTCAGCTAGCACCTTGGGTTTACATGCAAAGCAAGGCACTCACAGTCATAGTACATGAACTCACGTGAGCTAATTGGGATGTCTAGACGGTGGGCTGAAGGTAATACGTCCTTCAAGTCATAAAGAACCTGAAGCTGACTGAGACGTGCAAAGTGCTGGAGACGGATATCAATGTTCCTCCACGATTGACTACGTGATTGCAGCTCGCGCTTGACGAAGCCACAGTATCTCTCCAAGTAGAATGTCCATGTGACACTCATAGGACCCAGAGTTCGGATATCATCCGCAATGTGGAGCAGTCCATGAATGGGTAATACGCAAAAGTCCAGACGCAAGTCTTCATACTGATAATAGTACCTGCAAAAAAATTGTCATACATCATTATTTGACTGGTAGCAGAAAAGCACTACTACTCACTCTTCATATTTTGCCACCCACTCCCTACAGGGTGCTTCAACTTTGTTGTTAATCTCGTCGTGGGTAATTTCAAACAGCAGAGTTGCCTTCATGATGTTGACCAAGTCCTCAAAATGAGTATAGTACTTGATGTGTCGAAAACGCCCTTTGAGGAGATGAGGAGCAATGTACATAAACCAAAAGGTATATGACTCAGCAGTAAACATGCTTCGATCTTCAGCAATATTGCCCATTGATAGAACAAAGTCGTAAGGAATAGTACGGACGGCTTCAGCTGTTTCCTGGCCTATCGCAGACCAATCTTCTTGACTCAGCTGGTAGCAGCCGCTTCCCTCATCGTGGCCTTTAAAGTTTCCTATCCAGATATCAATCATGTTTGGGATGATGTTCTCTCCAAAAAGGTGCAACCACTCCCAAGGACAAGATCATCCATAGTCAAGTGTGTTGACGCGGGAGAGTGCAGGCATTGACTTGACACCATAATGCTGCTCTAGCTGCCTTGCATACTGCTTTGTTGAAGCATGCTGGATATGCTCTACTGCAGCGCAAAAGCTATCGTGTGTACAAAGGGGGAGTGCAGCTGAGTCCCAAATTTGGATTTGAGGCAAAGTGGGAGATGGTGGCCAACGGAGAGGGATATAATAGACCTTGTTACTGCTGGCAGTCATACGACAGCCCCGGATTAGACAAGATTGACATGGGCACTGACTCGAGTGTCCTTTGAGACCTAGGAACTTATCCACCAATATGATATCTCCCTCTTCGGTGAGCTGGTATGCATGGAAATCAAATGTGCTGCGTGTGCAGCTATCCAGGAATGGGATTCCACAAGCCATCAATGCACACTTGTCATCAAATGGTGCGAGAAACAATGAAAGATCCTTCGGTTGCTTGGGGCCTGGTATGTTGCCCACGCAGATGAGATTTTCGAGGTGTGTGCGGATAGTGGGTTCAAGGTTGAACACCTTGACAAGGAGAGGAGTGGAAGAGGGACTACCACGACGGTGATTGAACAGCAAGAATCCATCGTTTGCAAATCCAAACGCAATATCGCGGTTGTCAGAGAAAAAACAATGAGGCTGTTGTTTGCCGTCAACCTTGACAACTGTTCCCAGAAGTTCCTTGTACCGGCTACTGTCGAATATATCCCTGACAATGTGGTCGGATGGTACGTAGTGTGCTCGGTACTGTAGTTTCTGAATTGTGTCTGGTTTCTGAAAGAAGCCTCGGAAGCGGGGTATCAGAGGGATATAGGTGAAAATGCGACAAGGTTGACCAGCAGAATCTTTTCTTGCCTCCTGGCAAAATGGACATTGTGTCAATTCAGCGTACTTTACAGTAAAGCAAACACATGAATTGACACAGCAATCGAATTGCTGGGTCTCTATCTCTGTGAGAATGTCAAGACGACGTTTGATTTTGTTGAGTGAGTCAATAGTCATCTTGTGTGAGAAACAACGACACATCTCATCAAAAGCATCTCGAGATAGATGTCCGCGGAGATGCATGTTGAATGCTGCAATGTTGTCCCGGTCTGCATCCGTGATTACGCGATTGCCTTCAAGTCGGATGGTCAGTGAGTTGCATGAAAAATTGTGTTCAAGGCAACATACGACAGTCATACAAATCCAGTTCATTTGCAAGGTCAAGGTTGTCAAGAAAGTCCCCTGCGACAAACTCAAATTCTCCATGCGCAGCTTCATGATTGCTCTGCCCAACAGAGCTGCTTCTGTGAGTAGATGGGCCGACGGACATGCTGCTACCTGAGCCACTGTCGGACGCCGTGTCCATTCTAGAAAGACAAGATATGAGTGAGATAATTCTGATACAATTTCAGATGCTGAGAGATACCTTTGTGAATCGCAATCTTCATCTGGATGTTCCTCTTTGCTCGAGCTCGACCGCAAAGAGGCTACATCTTCAGCCTCGGAGTGCAAGACAAAAACCCCCTCTGATTCTGACTCAGATGATTCAATCTCGTCTTCACGTCCTTGTGCCCTCATTTGTCGCGCATGCCGACGGCGTGTTACTGTACTCAATGGTTTACCACATAGATGTATGCATCTGCATATCCTCCGTGGGCTTGAAGGATGTTCCATGACTGAGGATAAAACTCGGAGTAGTGGTCTCTGATGGTTTGAAGAACAAGATTAACAAAGTGGAATATGTGTGCGAGGGGTAGAGGCTGTTAAGCTTCAAAGATGAGTCTTATTATTCTTGCTGCTTCAGCAGCTCTGCTTATATACATGTCTGTATCTACTTATGTAAGCGACTACTATACATGTCTACTTCAGCTATTCTACTGTATTACTAAGTGCATGACTCATGCATGACTCATGCTATAAGTGCATGACTCATTGTATGACTAGGCTCAGCACTTGTACCAGAGGCATACATAATGAGTAAATGACTCATTCTAGTACTTGTCCTCAGATGTATGCTTTAGGCATCCTCTGGAGTCATACATGCTTTCCATGTCATTTCCTATGCTACTAGAACACAGGCGTACATATATGACTAGTACTACTACAACCCATATTTGTATGTCTCAGCTAATGTGATGGTTTCTACTTGAGTTTCCATATATGGCTGCATAATTCCCATATCAAGACTGTGGGAACTCTGCTACCTAAAGTGTCCTTGTAATAAGGCGTGGGAAACTACATATCATATCATATTATATTATATAGTTTTAACAAAGATAGGAGTTATATCACAGAAAGAGCACGTCAGAATCGTTCACCCCAACAATGTCATGGACCTTATGTTGAGGTTACAACAGGTGAACAAAGTTGGTGGAAGCGGTACGGAGGGCAGACTCAGATCATAAGCGCCAAGTAACAGACAGGTTGCGAACAATCTTGGACATTGTCGTACTTTTTCCGAAGAGATTGGGCTCAAGTTGCACAACATTTGCTACAACACTACTAGTGACTACGGCCTCTGTCTACTACCCTCTGTCAACTCTTTAAGCTGGTGGACATACTTAAAGAATCCATTACCGCCTCCGAATGAATGCCCGCGCACTTCAGCCAAAGGTTTTCTTCTACTTGCGGAGGAAGACAGTAGAGACCCTGTTGCTCTCGACGGCACAGAAGGTAGACTAGCAGAGGAAGACGGAGAGGAAGCATGAGACACTGCATTCTGATACAAATATGGCCCAGTACTCACGGAAAGATAGGCGGGGCCGTGCTGGCAGGCCGCCGTCGCTGTCAGTCAGTTCGATAACATCAATCGGGTCGTTCTTCCTTCGGTTCTTGGCTGAGGACGTCAACTTGTGAATATTGCATGGCGGGGAGCAGTACTCACATTTCGAGCGGTTCCTTGGTATTGCGGGTGCCTTTTGCATATTTTGAGCCGCATTTCGCTCTCGTTTCCGGTGCAAGTCTTTAATGATTTCAGAGACCGAAGGCAGGTTTACGGAGCTGTCCGAAGAGGAAGGATTATGTGCCTTGCCTTTGGCTGAGGACTGGTCTCTGATTCCGCTTGCCATACGAAGAGGAGCGGTAGCTAGTGGAGGTTGCTGTCGACTGCTAGCGCCTGCATCGTACAACCGCCGCTCTCTTCTCTAACCTGGAGGAGGCATGGCCGCCGACTTTCGTGCTACAGACCGCTGATAACTGGCGACTTGAGGCTGCGAATTGCTCGATGAGGTCTGCGGGGAGGCAGACGTTGATGGCGCTAGTCCCCGGTGTTCCTCAAAGGCGCGTTTCCTGGCAGCAAGAGCTGAAGTATGGGTACTTGGGACAGCGGTGGACGAGGCCGCGGAGGTTGTGTGAATGCTGGTTTCCTCACTGGGAGAGCGTGAGCGGAGGCTGGCCAGGATAGCCTGGTCGGCGGATGCCCATCGCCATCGAGAACGACTTTACAGATACCTCTTTCACAGAATGGAGTTCGGAGAGCGGAATGTCGTCTGAAGGGCGAATGGGGTGGTGGACTTCGCAGTAATCATGGTCATCCCCGCTATGGACAATACAGAAATTAGTTACACGCAGTTGAGGAAAGTTTTGACTGACCTGAAGATAACGGAAGGACGGATGCCTTCCAAGTGCATATTTGAGACCAAATAATCAAGAGTGTTCTGATAGCCATATCCGCTACCCTCGCGAATCGTCCCATGTTCTCTCAGTGGTCCACAGGACGTATCCCGGGGACGAAAGAGCGGAATGTGGGTCAAGAGTACCGTAGGATGCCTTTCTGAATCTGCATAATCATAAGCTGACATGTATGTGGCAATGCAAGGATGACAACTTACGTACAACCTCGGCTGATTGCTGCGCAAACGCAATAGGGCCATTGGGGTTAGCGGCAGTCCAACAAGGAAAGGACATGCCAGACACCACCCGTTTCCGTTCCTCTTCTACCAGCCCGGGCGCATCTAGCAAGACAAGGGTGTGGTTCGCAATTTTAAGTCGTTGCTGCAAAGGCCCAAAGTGTGAGAGCCACCGATCCCGTGCGAATTTTGACCATTCGTCGGATGAGCCTATACTACGTCCATCATCTCAGTTTATACCAACGGTATGAACTGCTCGCTTACCCAACATCGTGATTACCGGTGAGGTAGTAGACTGGGGTAGATTCATCTATAGCAAACATGTCCTTGGTTCTGCGCAGGTATGATTCATACCTAGCCAAACCCTTGAGGAATGAGAGACACAAGAGTAGCGTGAAGAAACGCACTCGTCGTCAGACATGGCATATTGTCCGCCGTCCATCATGTCACCAAGAAAGATTATGACATCTGGATGCAACTGCTTTGTAGCCCACCAGCTCTTCCGCATGTTCAAGTCAACCTGCGCTGGCTCAGCCACATCAGCCATGCCGGTCTATTTGGGTACGACCGATGGTCCAGAACTTGTGTGTCGGCAATGAGCAAAACGTGAGTCGGTGCATGGTTTGCGTGCTGTTGCAGAAGATAAGTTTACTCGTCAGCGAGACGAGAGTGGAATGCGTACTGGGTCGTTCCGTGGGATCACCGGCCAAGGACATTGGGAGACCTGGTATGAGAAGGCCGCTAGCTCATACCAAAGGATTGCTACAATCCAAACGACGCGTAGAAAGTTGACGAGACTACAGGTATTCATGGTGAATCGTGTAGAGTCACATTGGGTGTTGAGACCTACGGCGCAGTACTAGTGGCTGGTACGGTGATGGTCTTGGCCGCTTCTCCTGTTCCGCCGTCGGCATTTCAGGCGGGGAGATTCCCTCGCCCGCTTCACGAACGTTCACTTCGAATTCCAGCGGACAGCAGGAAGCAATTCTGAATCATGTCTGTCACCGTTCTTCAAGATGACAGCTGGGAGATCATCTGTGCACCGGACGTTGGACGAAGTCAGTTACTAAATATCAACGCGTAGGACGTACCGGGACTGCCGGCTCGACTCAAAACGTATACTCTGTCGCCAATCCTCATCCACTTATGACGTGCACCGTTTTGCGGTTCCCATCGCCCTTTCTCTTGGGGCCAGCCTGAGGTGACCCGTCCGGCGCTGGTGTTTCTGCCAGCTCGTCCTGCATGTCTTGTGGCTCTGAAGAAGAACTGGATTCCGAAGGGGCTGCTGACGACCGTGATTCTTGCTGAAGGTCAGTATGGCTTGCGCAGAGGTGGCTCCAAGCGGTACTCACAGGACGAAACTAGAGCAGTCCACGCGGGCACAGAAGGAC
>JABYQR010000684.1:0-12193 GCA_022592445.1 Cytidiella melzeri | reverse complement strand
TCAAATTAAAGTTCATATTCTTTTGTGGGCTTTACCAACGTCATATGAAACCGCCATTTCTGCATACATTGGCACTGTTGCAAAACCCGAAGAAATTAAGTTTGACATGCTCATCCCCAAGATACTTGCGGAAGAGTTACGTCGAAAGGGTTCAAACAGTGAAAATGCGAATCGGATTACGCAGACCACGCGTTTACCGAAGGAAAAATGCAAGAAGTGTGGGCTTTCTAACCATACTACGAGTCAGCACTGGGATAAAGGGAAACCTAACCAGAACAAGTCTCGCGGTAATGGAAATAATCAGCAAGGATCTTCTACCAACAACAAGCAGGGTAACAAGGAGAATAAAGGAAAGAAAGGAGGACAACGAAAGAAGTCCAAAGGCAAAGGCAAAGACAAAGCGACTGTAAATAATCTTCAAGTAGATACCAAACCTGTCTTCGAGCACGATAATGAAATCATCAACGTTTCTCTGTATTCCACGTGTGAGACTGAAAGCGTTGAATGGCTCATCGACAGTGGTGCTACTAGTCACATAACCAATGAAATTGACGACTTTATCTCGTATCAACCAGCAACGGTAGCAGGTACATGCTCTGTAGCAGGTAAAGATATGACTGTCAAAATATTGGGAAAAGGAACGGTTGTACTTGACACGGTCCTTGTGAAAGATAAAATACATCGCACAACTTTGAACAATGTCCTCTATATACCAGATGCGACTACAAGATTCTTTTCTCCTTCTAGAGCACTGCAACAAGGATGCACCAGCAGTGTTACATCGAAAGGATGGACAATTTATAATGAAGGAAAAGAGATTATAAATGGTCAACCTGATCATGCCGGACTTTATTGGATTAAAGGACGTCTAGTCAGGAAGATAGACTCAATTAATAAAGTTAGTCGTAATGATTATACGTTGTGGCATAATCGACTAGGACACCCAGGGAATAAGATTGTCGAAAATCTTCACAAAGGAACAAAGGGATTAAAAGAAAAGATTCCTATTCCATCAACAATTTCTCCTTGTCACGGATGTCAAGTTGGAAAAGGAAAGAGACAACCATTTCCACAATCTATGTCGAGAGCTACAGAAGTCCTTGAATTAACTCATTCCGACCTCATTGAATATTCTACAACTTCTATTGATGGTTACAAATACGGTATGACTTGTCTTGATGATGCTTCTAGTCATGGGATGCTCTATTATCTCAAGCACAAAGATGAAGCGTTCACAAGATTCAAAGAATACAAGTCATGGGCCGAAAACCAAACAGGAAAGAAGATGAAGAAGTTCAGATGTGATGGTGGAACAGAGTTCATTAATAATGAGTTCAAGGATTAGCTGAAGGAACACGGAATAGAATTACAAATGTCTGTACCGTATACTCCACAACAAAATGGTAGAGCTGAGCGATGGCAACAGACCATAAAATATAAAGCCGAAGCATTGCGTCAGCAAGCTGGGTTATCAAATGGTTTCTGGAAGCTTACTTGCGAAGCAGCGGTATATTTAAATAACCGTCTACCTAATGTACGATTAAACTGGCAGACACCTATAGAGAGTTTTCTGGGTATAAAACCAGATATCTCAATGCTTCGTGTATTTGGATGTCGTGCATACGTCCATGTACCGATCAAGAGTCGTCAGAACAAGTTGTCACCAAAAGCAACTCCTATGATATTCGTTGGATATGAACCGGGTGTAAAGGGTTACCGGTTCTGGGATAAACAGCGAATCGTCATTGCTCGCGATGCAGTATTTGACGAGACTCATTTCCCGTATCGTAAAGATATTACTCCTTCCAAACAACCTTTTGTCGGCGATAACAGTGATAATAACACTGTTCCTCCACACGATAATTTTTCACCTTTTGAAGAGAATGATGAACAAGGTTACCAAGATTCTGATGATGGAGATGATGATCATCCAGAGCACCAAGCACCTACTCATCCTTCTCGACAACAGCAGCAATTCCCTTCAGCTCCGGTTCTTGACAAAGAACCACAACCACAAATCAAACGAGGACCTAAGCCTAAACCACCTTTGCCACCACCTATCAACCAGAACAAACGTTCAACTGCTGGAAAAAATCCTAAACTTTCCATGCGGCAGGTGGATATGCAGAAAGCTTTAGAAAAGCAAGTGGCTAAGGACAAAAAGGAAGAACAAAATGAGCTTCGTTTGAGAGCTGAATGGAACTCGAGAACACGCGCGAGATCTCCGATTGCAGGGCCATCCAGATTACGGATACCTTTGCGATCAGGAACGTCATCACGTCAACCCTCGAGATCACCTTCCGTTGAACCGGGTCCAGAACATCAAACTCTATCAGGAGGCTTAACTGATGATGATGATTCTGCAGAAATTGATGACGAGACTCTTAATTCAATTACTGCTTATTCAATCAATGAATATCCACAGACGTGGAAGCAGGCAATGAAAAGAGATGATCGGGATCAATGGTTTGCTGCTGCACAAGACGAAATTGATTCTCAAATGAAGAATAAAACTTGGACGCTTGTACGACGACCAGACGCATCACGAAAAATTGTGAAATGCAAATGGGTCTTCACCATAAAGTCTGATGGTCGATATAAAGCGCGTCTTGTTGCAAAAGGTTTCACCCAAGTTGAAGGAATTGATTATCAAGAAACTTTCTCACCAGTCGCACGTTTTGAATCCATACGCATGCTACTAGCTATAGCTGCACTCGAAGATTGGGAAATCGAGGCATTGGATGTGAAAACAGCTTTTCTTTACGGCGAACTGGATGAAGAAATCTATATGGAACAACCAGAAGGTTTCATGGAGAAGGGAACGGAGAACCATGTTTGTTTGCTTAAAAAAGCCATTTATGGACTTAAACAAGCTTCACGAACATGGAATATCAAAATTCATAACACTCTGATAGAATTAGGCTTTGACCGGATTCATTCAGATGCTGGTGTTTACGTGTATCGGCAACAAGGGGGGAATTTAATTCTCATTCTATATGTTGACGATATATTTCTGATAGGAAATAGTAAACTTGCTATGTCTGCACTTAAGAAAAATCTTATGGATCGCTATGAGATGCGTGACTTAGGAGAAGCTAAGCTTATTCTAGGCATGCGTGTGCAGAGAGATCGTAAAGCTAAAACGATTCTACTTGACCAAGAGTCGTATATTCAAGAGGCTTTAAAACGATTTAATATGGCAAATGCTAATCCTGCTCGGACACCATTACCTTCAGGTGCTGTACTACAGAAGGCAGATTCTGACTATAAAGCAGATTCTGGTTTACTGAGACAGTATCAAGCGTTGATTGGCACGCTTATATATGTTATGATTGGTACTAGACCAGACATTTCATATGCAGTCATACGTCTTTCACAGTACATGTCAAATCCAACTGACCACCGTTATAAATCAGCTAAATATATACTGAGATATTTGCTTGGAACGCAGTCCTATGCGATCAAGTATAATGGATCAAGTAATGCTGGTATTATTGGTTATTCGGATGCAGACTGGGCTGAGAATAAAGACGACAGACATTTGACAACAGGATATGTATTTCTGTTGGCTGAAGGAGCAATTTCCTGGACTTCTAAGAAGCAGAAAACCGTTGCTCTATCATCAATGGAATCAGAATACATGGCCTTGTGCGAAACTTCCAAGCAATGTTATTGGTTGCGCACCGTGCTCAAAGAATTGGATTTAAAACAGCAAGAGCCTACAATTCTATGCTGTGATAATCATGGTGCTATTTACTTCACCAAGAATCCAAAGATAGAGTCACGCTCAAAGCATATTGACATTCGATATCATTATGTTAGAGAGTTTGTCGAAAATAAGAATGCCGAACTATATGCTGTTCCAACTGAAGAACAGATTGCTGATATCATGACAAAGTCATTGGCATTTCAGAAGCAATCATACTTCAGTGGGAGATTAGGTCTAATTGATCTAAACACTCACTAATGTAACGGTTAAGTGGGAGTGTTAAAACTATATAATATAATAATATGATATGATATGTAGTTTCCCACGCCTTATTACAAGGACGCTTTAGGTAGCAGAGTTCCCACAGTCTGAGTATGGGAATTATGTAGCCGTATATGGAAACTCTAGTAGTAACCATCACATTAGCTGAGACGTACAGATATGGGTTGTAGTAATACTATACATATATGTACGCCTGTGTTCTAGTAGCATAGGAAATGACATGGAAAGCACATATGACTCCAGTGGATGCCTAAAGCATACATCTGAGGACAAGTACTAGCATGAGTCATTTACTCGTTATGTACGCCTCTGGTACAAGTGCTGAACCTAGTCATACAATGAGTCATGCATGAGTCATGCACTCATAGCATGAGTCATGCATGAGTCATGCACTTAGTAGTACAGTAGAATAGCTGAAGTAGACATGTATAGTAGTCGCTTACATAAGTAGATACAGACATGTATATAAGCAGAGCTGCTGAAGCAGCAAGAATAATAAGACTCATCTTCGAAGCTTAACAGCCTCTACCCCTCGCACACATATTCCACTTTGTTACGGAGGTCCTGTGTCGAGTAACCTGTTCTGTCCATGATTTCCCGGAATCGGGCCGTGTACTCGGGAACTGTCTTTTTGCCTTGCCACAGCTCCCTGAGCTTGGCCTTAGCATCCACCATTTTGTCAACTGGTTCAAATCGTGCTTTGAACGCCGCCTTGAAATCGTCCCAATCACCATTGAATGCCATTTGATGGCTGGCAATTAAATCCATGTGGGGCGTAGCCCAAACTGCTGCATCCTCGGTCATAAATGACAAGGCCGACGAGATCCAAAGATGGTCTAACCGGGTCTGACCACCTTGGGCATTGTACGGCGACAGCTTCTCATTAAACTGTGCGTACATTGAGAAGGCAGCTAGAAAGCGACGCGCGTCACTACTTGCATTGCCCTTGAAACTAGCGGGTTTCTCTACAACCCTTTCCCGTGACCTGTTGTTGACCGGTTGCTGGTTTTGAACCAGCGCTGTGATGGCTTGTGTCAGCTGTTGCTGACCGAGGAGTAGCGCATGCAGAAGTTGTTCTGCTGTGGGGGGCAGAGACGGTTCTTGTGCGGGGGCTGGGGTTGCTGCCCTAGAAGCATGCTGAGACACGTTGGTGGAATCCATCTGGTATTGCTCCTGTGTGAAGGTTCGATCGAAGTCTTCTTCAGGCAAGGGTGGGAGGGATTCAAGGATACGAGCTTCTTGCCAATGATGAATGGGTCGATACTGGTTTGCGTACCGACCGGGATATGCAATACCGTTGTATCGGTTTGGACAGGGCTGAGTTTCACAGGCTTCGTGTCCTTCTTCTGGGTCGTAGAGGTACTCACAAAGGATGCCAACGATGATGTGGAGGAAGTTGCAGCAGAGGATGATGATGGTACTCAGGTTAAACCGAAAAAGGTTGTCCCACCCAAGGATGATGAGTATGTCTGGATGTGGAAGGTGTGTCAATACGTTTTCAGCCTGAGACTGTGCATGTCGCTTTACTCATTGGCTTGTTTAGCCAGAACTCGAGACCACCAGGAGGACTTTCTTCTTGTAGTAGATAGACTATCGGCATAATTTGTGCAATATTGTCTACTTGTTCAATGCTCCTCATTCATCGGGCCTGTCGAGGGATTGTAGCAACTTCTGCCTGACGATGGTGAGTGCGACCAGACCGTATTATAATTCATAGGTCACAAGTCAATAATGACATCCAACACGAAGTTCAACCCATTGTATGATCTCGCGTACTCTATGTCGCCGGCCTCGAGCCCTAATTAGTATCAATCACGATGAACCCTCGTCTGGTTGTATAACGCGCAGTAAGGGAGGAAGCGCATTGCAAGAGAGGTAAGCGTACATGCGAGTCAATGGAGAATGAAGAAGATGTTCATCGCAAAGTCATAATAAAGCTAAGGAATAAATGGCAGAGTGGGGGACATATGTCAATCTCGAAAGTCAATCACGGTAAAAGTCGAAAAGGGGCTTGCTGGGCAGCGTGCCGAGTCGTATTCCCTAGTCCAATCAATGACCATTCCAGTTAAGAATTAACGAACCACGAAGGAGCACCGTCCTGGAAAGGATATGGTCCACCTTCCGCCTCTTCATCCCAGCCTGCCATGAGTTTCACATTCAGTGCTTTCACGTCTTCAAAGCGCTCGTTCGAGACCCATCCGTCAGGGTCAAGGCCTAGGTCCTGCTGAAGCTGTTTGACACGAGTATCATACTTTTCACGGCGTGCATATTTTGCTTTGTGGCGATCCCACTCCGCTTGCTCAACTTGAACCGGAAGAGGAACCCCAGGTGCGATCTCATCCCATTCTTGAACAATCTGGAAAATGCACTCACGAAGGTGATCCGAACCTTCATACCAAGTGCGCGCAGCGCGCTCTATGGGTGTCCGCACACTTGAAATGAAGGGATAGGCGTGAACCGCATGGCTCCATGGATTGAAGCGCCTCATCATCCCCTCGTAGGACTTTTGTAGTCTTGCGTTCCTGAGCTCTAGCTCTAGCCGTGCGTGCTCTGCCTGAGGAGACTCTTCGAGGGGTACGCGAAGTTTCGGGTGTACCAGTCCTGGCTCAAGTATCACATCCTCGCCATGATATACCACGAACTTGGCGAAGGTTGCTTGCATGTAAAGCGGTCGGATTGACACCGACTGCCAATCTATGATCCCGTTGATATAGGTTGGATCTGTAGAGTCGAGGACAATGTTCCCTCCGTGAAGATCGATATGCCATAATACGGGTCCGCAGATTTCGGGTGGTGGTACCATGTTGGAGAGCAGTACGTATAGGCGTTCAAGAAGGTCGACGTGCTCCTGTGGTGAGCCGTTCGGCCATTGGTGAAACGGAGGTTTGTAAGGGGGTGCAAAACGGCGGAGCCATTCTTGCTCAACGCGTATAGAACCGCGTATATATGACAGTGGGTCTGGCCCTGGGAGATTGTAAGAGACTGCTTTTTAGCTGCCCGAGGTCGTGCAGGGTGGGAGAGTCACTCACATGGACCCCTGTCGACTTGGAGAGCAGCACGGCTTCCTCTCCAGACATCCCAATCGACTAATGGACCAATTCGATACTTGTCCGGATTCCCTCCCGTCACATCAGTTTCGGTACTGTATAGTGGACGAGACTGTAACGCTTCGCCAACATCTTCCCTATAGTACAAACTCCCAATCTGAGAGAACTTGAAGCGCGTGAAACGCTGTTCAAGAGCAACCACTTGGTCCATAACCTCCTTCGCCATCTTGCCCGTAATCTGATCCCAGCGCTTGTCCAGTGGATCACCTTCCACATTCTCCATCAATATGTACTCTATACCGACTGGATTGGCATCTGAGTCTGCACGCGCATTCCAAGCCAGAACGCGCGGAACAGGGAGATCAAGCACGGTACGCGCATAGTCCATTGTGGCGACCTCGCTCGCGGTTGTGTAAAACGGAGGAATGAGCTTCGTCGGAATCTTTGCGATAAGGTCTGTGCTATTGTCGAACTCGAGCAGGTAAATTTTGTTGTATGAGCCTGAAGAAGCTGTGTGTGTATCTTGACTGTCAAGGCGACCGTGTCGACAAACCTTCGTGAGTCTTCGTTATGCGCGTACAGTGACTTGCCCCAGCAGCTTGAGCTGCCACGCGCTTCAGTGCTGTCACATTGAATTCTACTCGTCTGACTGCAAGTTCTACGCAGGAGAAAATTGATCAACTGAACGTCGCGTCGTGTGGCGTAGCCGATGCACTCACGTTCAGCCTCATTGTAGAGGAACCGACCGGATGTATAGTGAAATAGGGCGTCGTTAGATGTCTTGCTGAATCCTCGTACAAAAGATTTGAGTGCAGAAGGTAGGAAAGACATGGTGAGAGGGAGGAACTGCGATGTGGCGTTAGCGAACGGCAGTGGCAGCTTGGTTCGAGTTCCAGTGGCGCGCAGGTCATTTGAATTACAGGATTACATAACAGTTGTTGAGGTGAGGCCACCACCGTGAGCTTGCAAATCTACAATGTGCCAGTGACAAGACTTTATAAGTACCTTGAAGTTGATGAGATTCGTAGGGATGTACAGAGCAATCCGCAAACATTCCGTTCCGCGAAACGCCACAACGTCATTCACGTGACCTATTGCTTTTTTGGGAGTAATCAGACGCTCCTTCCACTACTAGTGCTTAGCAAATACCATTAAATATTCCAACTGGCCTGTATTTAATGATTACCATTGAATACCAATATCACGTGATGTGTATTGAATAATAATGTATTTAATAGTATTGGTATTGGTTAGTATTGGTATTTATTGGTATGTAATGGTATTTAATGATATAGTCAGTATTTGGGTGATACAAGTTCAAGTCCTTGCTCAACTGAGTCTCTGATTGTCTTGCTTTTATAGCTAACACATTGTACAATGAACTCATGAAGACAGTAAGATGGTATGCATGACTATTAGTATGCACTATAAGTAGCATCACTGTATATGTTACAACTACTTCATTGGAGTTTGGTATGTTCTGTTGTCTTGCAACTGGACAGTGCTACTACATAGACTTTGAACAAATTGGTACATGTATGCTAATACACACAGGTGGCCACAGCTGCAGTCAATGACATTTACTTGCTCCAGATAGACACACCATTGAGATACTCAATACCCTCACCAAGCCCAATCTGTAACCACTCCTTTGAGATAACAATCTTTGATGCCTTCCTGGCCCCAAGAGATGAGCGAGAGTCTCTCATAGTGTGCTTGCATGATGAGAATAGCCTCTCAAGTGAGACACTGAATCAGGAATTGCAAGCATGTCTCGTGCAATGTGAGAGATGGTGGGAAAGACCTTTGCATAACTCTACATAGGCAAGTTGGTTAGCAAGGACCACAATTTTGTGTTAAATGTGGTACATACATTCCACCAAGTGAGTACATCCTCATAATTCTGAGGAGAATGTGCACCACTGAGGTAAAGCTCTATCTCAGTCTCCCGGTGAGCAGCTGATGTGACTGATGCAAAGACTATTGCAGATGCAAAAATTGACTTGTTGGCTGGCTGTGCAGATGTGGATGTGTTGGCAGACTGCAAGGTTGTGGCAAGAGCAGAAGAATACTGGGTATAAACCTCTCTGAGAGGACACTCTGCTTGAGCTGCTACTGCCTGATCCCAATCTGCTTGTCAGGAACACAACCAAACTCTATGAAGAGCGAGGAAGTGACGACGGGGGGTGGAGGAACGACGAGTGAACTTGCGTGGACGATGACGACAGGAAAGATGATGATGATGAGGGAGAAACAACGACGAGGGAGCAGCTAACGATGAGCTAAAGACCAGGTTATATTAGTACTGTGAAGGACTAGGTACAAGGTGGACGTCACCTAAAGACCAGGAGGTAGAATCTGAGGTCTTTAGGGAGCTACAGGGTGGGTTTATATACATCTCAGACAAGGACCCCTGGTACCGGGTCTGTACTCCTAACACTGCCGTGGGAACGTATGGTGTGCTATGGTGCGATGTTCTACAATGTTCCACAATGTTCCAGCACCTTCTATGATCATGTGACTGGTCTGTCACATGTACCTGATCACATGCAGGCGCCATGTGTCGTTGATAAGATAAGATAAGGAAAAATAAGAGAAAAAAAAAGGAAAAAGTATGCATGTTTGTGACACTGCTGTCTCAAAATACTTCAGCCGGATAGACGGATGAAGGACTGTGGTTGCAGAGTCATGTCAATTTAGCCTGAATAGCCTAGTGTATATGTACTTACCAGCAGCTAGAAGGGGGAACTTTTTCTTTAACAAAATCTGCATATGCTTATCATGCTTTGCAAGTGCCATGGACAATGCCTTTTGCAGATTTGGAGCTGAAAAGTGCACATCAAGACGACAACTACTGAGATGGTTTTCAAGATGTTTATAGAGTGAAAGAAGTTGTGGAAGTGTTGGAAGTTTCTTCTGTGATAGACTGCTTGTGAATTCTTTGAATGGCTGTTGAGGTGAAGTGAGAGACAATCAAACAACAAGTGATGATAGCTAAACTGACTGCTAGTACTTCCACAAGATTCTCTAAAAATTGCCACCCTTTGGGATCAATGTATAACTTGGCTTGCTTCCAAACAGCTGCTGCTCTTTTCTTGCCTCGTAGCCCGTCAGGCAGTGTGTTAACCCAGAATGTGATAGCCTAGGATAAAATTAGTACAGAGTCAAAGTTCTCTGGAGAATGCCAAGAATGCACATACATTTTGAAGAAGAATGCCCCACTCAATCTCTGCCAGAGTTGTGTTCCACCGGATGGGCATACCACATATAAGATTAAGATGATGATGCTCTGTGCTGCACAATTTCTGGATGATCTGACACATTTTCTTGCGCCGTGGCTCACTTCGCAGAACAACTACCACAATAGCATGGAGCTGACCACTTTATTAGCTCAAGTAATTTAAGGAACAGTGTCTTACCTTATCAGCAACAGTTGGTTGCTGTTTTGCTTTTATTGACATCCTCTTAGTACTAGTGACTGCCTCTCCCATGTCCTCATCACTGCTGGCAATTTCAGCCTCAGACAACTCTGAGTCAGTATCACTCTCATTGTTATCTGGTAGCTTCTCCTGTTCAGAGGCCTCTCTGTCTAACACAGCTTCTCCAGCCTCATCTTCTGCTTCATTGACAAGTACGTCACGAGCACAAAGGTACAGATCTTCCTCTTCTGGGCTAACCACTAGTCCAAGGCCAAATAGTAGCTCTCTTCTGATAGTCAATGTGCTGTCAAGCTGTGAGAAAATATGGCACTTACTGCACAACAAGATGTCCTACGTGAAGACCACAGCTCACTTGACAATCATTAAGCTGGACATCCTTGTTCCGCTTTACAATGCAATGACAAAGTCCTTCAACCAGGGTAATATGATGAGCAGTGCAAAACAGGGGCAGCACAAATAATCAAGGTAGCTACGCAACATGAAAACTTGTACATAGATGCATGAGCAGTGCAAAAAACATAGGGAACAGTCTGTATAAGTGGAGAGACAAAGATCACACAAACATAGCTGGAATACATAGTTGCAACACTATGAAACATGTATGAATCCATGAGCAGTGCAAAAAAGGGGCAGTACAAATGATCAAGGTAGCTATGCAACATGAAAACTTGTACATAGAGGCATGAGCAGTGCAAAACATAGGGAACAGTCTGTATTAGTGGAGAGACAAAGAAAAAAAACATAGCTGGAACATCAACAAATGTGTATGAGTACATGAGCAGTGCAAAACAAAGGCAGTGCAAATGATTAAGGTAGCTATGCAGCATTGAGAAACTGTGTATGGGTGCATGAACAGTGCAAATTGTAGGAAAGAGGCTGTACATACATGCATGTGCTCAAAACTTGTCACATGCATAATATTCTAGAATACCATTAAATACAGGAATAGTATTGTATTGTATTGTAATGTATTGTATTGTATTTAATGGTAATCGTATTCTAAAAAAAATTCCACAAGCGAGTATTTAATGGGTATTTAATGATATTCTGAGATTATATTGCATTATAATGGTATTTTTGCAGAGCACTATCCACTACCACCCCTTCCACGGTACCCAGACATCCACCACCACCACACCGCCACCTTCACCCTCCGAGTCAACCACATAGTACCAAGGCTGACTTGCGAGGATCAAACACGCGTGTTGACCCACAATCTGCACAACATCGCCCACCCGCAACTCCTCCAAACTCTGCTGGCTGGCGACGTCCTGCAACAGCGTTCCGTGCTCTTGCGAAACGCGCCCAAGCCTCCACCCGGTCCCGACGACCTCGCCAAACGTCCCACTAGGTCCTGTGTCTTTGCTCATCGCAATTGCCCCTGCGTCACACATCGCCTCGTCCGTCCCATTCACTCCCCGTCCAGGATAGTACGAGATAACAGTGGCTAGGACGCGTTGAGCGACCCGCCGCCCGTCTACAAGCCCTGTATGCAGCTGTTGGAGGTCGAGTAGTGGGTAGTTTCCTACGGGTGTGTGTGCGTGTATGAATAACTCATTCTCACAACACTGTGGCATCACGTACCCGCGTGTAACTCGAGAGTCCCATTGAGCAAAGACGCGAGCTTTTCTCGCGTGTCTGCGCTGGCGGCATGTGCGGTGGGTGTAGACCCTACAGCGAGAACAAAAGGAGAGCTTCTGGGTGCAACACCCGGA